>JANHFT010002776.1:245525-296742 GCA_032467955.1 Pseudoxenodon macrops | reverse complement strand
ATCTATCTATCTATCTATCTATCTATCTATCTATCTATCTATCTATCTATCTATCTATCTATCTATCTATCTCCACTCACAAGAGCAGACACATCTGAATGAAAAGTAGGTATCACTGATAACAATATGTATCTCTGATAACAGAAAATAGTCAGTGTGATATTTTCAGGAAAGAAGGCTGAAGTGAAGTGCCCTCTTCCCATATTGTTTCACTTTTCTCTCTTTTTAAAGATATTTCTCACTCACTTCTTTTTATTGAAGTCCATGGTATCTTTTGGGTGAAGTCTGAATAACACTGATCTCACATTCTCATTACCGGAATTTTTCTGCCACTCTCTATAGACTTTAAAATGTCATGGAATGTGTCTCTAAGCAGCAGAGCACTCATACAAGGCAACGCATGAGTGATTTGCAAGTAATGAACTAGGAACATGAATTATGTTCCCATGCAATTATATTAATATTATTATTATTGTAAGCTGGTCTTTATCTTCATTTTAAGTCATAAAATCAAGAAATATAACAAATGGCCAGCCTGCATCCAGCGTGGGCTTAGTAGGTTCTTTATTGATTCCTTAGGCTCCACAGCTATTTATCAAAAAGTGTGCAATCTTGCCTATTTTTGTTCAAAGCTAATGAAACTTTTTGGATTAAGCAAAATAAAAATTTCTGTATATATCCTTTACCGCTTGGTTAATGCCACTTAATAAAATCATAACGGATATGGAATTTGTACTAGAAACGTCCTGGCTCATAACTCAGTCTAATAGCTTTTTAAAAAATAAATCAGTTGCCCAGTTAAATCTGGGAGCTTTTTCCACTTAATTCAGTTTTTATCATCAATCACTCTAACTGGTTGGTGCTTGCCTGCTGGGAACTGAAGTTACTCAGTCAGCAAGGAGTTACCCATAAAATATATCATCAATCAGAAAGGAAAACTAACACCTAGGATTGCCATTATTTTGGCATCTACCGGTATATCAAGGATATTTTCACTATATTTCTCCTTACATTCTTCAATGTCATGGAAGAATGAAGAAAGTGCTGAACCCAGAGCTTGGCGACACTGTTATGGCACAAGACGATTGAAATGGATGAAATCCTCCTTGTATAAAGTAGTGGCTGTTATTTGCCAACAGAGCTTGAGTTTTCCTACAATGGTATCATCCTCTGATTGCTTGTATGGAAATAAGAGAACAGTCTTCTGCATGTTTACTCAGAGGAAATACTCACTGCATTCGATGGGACATATTTCCAAAGAGTGAGCAGGAGCAAAAGAAGACTGGGGTATTGGGGGAGGGGAGATCAGTGCCCAATTTGTTTTGTATCCACTTGTTCAGTTTATGTTATTTTCGAAGCAGAGGCCAGATGGAATACGCCTAGATTGCCTTGGGAAAGGACATGCTTTTATTAAAATTATTATGGCAATATGATTCCCTTCGAGTGGGCTCCCATCAGTTGTGATGGGATGGGAATGGGAGGGGGAAAGGAGATCTGTCAGTCAGATACAGTATTGGAAAATAAAAATTCTGGACTTGCGTCTTACCATCCTTGCCTCTGTACTTGCAAGAGCCTTCTGACTTTTAAAAATAAATTTAAAAAACTTTTGGCAATCCAAGACCTTGATGATAACAAATGACAAGGCCTTTATTGTTTCCCATCTAATCATGCCCTGAAAATGATCTTTTGTCTCAGTGATGACAAGAGAAGATGTTTGATGGAAAGAAGGCAACGGCTGCAAAGAAACCTGTCTTGGTAGAGATAAACAGCAATATCCTCACAAACTATTTACCACAGTATCCGTGTGTGGGATGCTCCATCTGTGAATACAGTTTTTCAGAAAGCAACATTTAAATCAGATTGCTTATGGCACCGGCACATTTATTACCTGCTAAGCTTGCTCGTCTCTCACTGGAAATATATCTGGACCTATGCATGTGGGCTATGGATGATTTCCCTTTGCAGTCATTTGTCATATAGCATATGCCATTTTGAAATGGCAGAAGGGCAGAGAGCATATTCAAATTGCAGAGCTAACCCTCTGTAAGGCAGCACTTGGAAAATTACTTCACCGTTTCCAGTAGGTCTCTAATTTTTCACTCAGGTTGGTTTTGATTGCTATGTATTCCTGTTATGAAAGAGAAACTGACATGACATTCCCTTTAGCTTGATTATATGTGATAAATAATTTCTTTCTGTATCGGTTTTTCTAAGACTGTGGAAATGCAGGATACGTTTATGAAAATGCAGAATACAATCCTGTGTTTTTGTCAATCATCCTTAGCAAACCAGATGCTCAAATAAACCATTACATTACAAATCATTAGAAACCAGAACATACGGTATTGATGATGCAAACATATATCATTACAAGAAAGCTAACAGGACAAGTTCATCATCCAGTCTGGGCTGCTTAGCCCTGTTTGTTTCAGCATTTTCAAGAATGGAGCAATACTGTTTAGGGGAATGGGGTAAAGTGTAACCATTAAAAAAAAAAGTGTCTGAGTGGCAATCTAATCTGGTTCAATCGTTTCATTTCTCCACTTTGCATTTAATATCCTTAAAACCACCTTTGGCAGATGTTTCCCTAGTCTTTTTTTTTAAAGCCTCCTTGGCAACTGTCAGCAGTGAAAGCATTAGCCTGCTTCTCAATAGCATTATTAAAAGCATTAGTGACAGGAGAAAAGGAAAAAGGAATTAGTCTAATCCTTCTAAAGTTCCACCTACCATCTTAACTATGGGGCCATTTTTCCTCTTTTGTGCAGGAGCAAAATCAATGTCATGCTTAGCCTAGCTTTTGAACAATTCTTTATTATAATTAGTGTTTCCTATATAAAACAAAGAAAAATATTCCTTTTACAGTGATTAAAAACATTTATTGATGCTGGGGTCTTTTTCATATTGTTCATGCAATCTGAACATTAAACATGTCTTCAGAATTTGGCAAATAATCACTGTAAACCATTTTTTTTGCAGCCATAGTTATGTATTCATCTGGAAGGGGATAAACACTTAAAAAACAAACAAACATGTAAGGATTATGAGAATCAGGATTCGGACATTATTAGGGAAAGGGCATAAACATGACTATATTCTCATTAATAAGTGAAAACCTAATCCAAACCAGGTTCAAGAAATAAACTTTCAAAGTGCAAAAGAAGTTCTCCAAGTCTCTAAATTCAGTGCGAAGGGTCTAAAAGTAACTTTTAGCATACTTCTTACGCTTTGTGCATCACAAAGCATAAGAAGAGATGGGCATATCTATGTTAAATGAAGAGCCAAAAACATCCTGCATTTTCTACCACCAGAGAAAAAAAAAACACCACCCCTTCAGATGAGCTACAATGAATTAGAGTTGAAACACATTTCATGTTTTATTACTATGCTGATGATTATTATTGCTGACCTAAAGATTTTTGACAGCAGTCAAGAATTAAACTTGGTGCAAACCTTGCTTCCTTTAGAGGTCAAAATCATGAATCTGGTTATTCCCATTCCTCCAATTCTCTGCATGGCAGGAAGTGAGCATAACCTTGTACCCGCAGCTACAGCAGGAAAGGGAAGAAAGTCCATAGCAGGTCGTGGGAGTCAGGTACAAGATACAAACAAGAGGCTGAGCCCTAATGGAAATCAATATTATATAGCATCTCCCTTGGATATTTCTGAGAGGTAATTGGGGCATGGATTCAGCTTACTGCCAAGAGATTGATAAGGCGAGGTCAGGCTCTACTCTTCTAGTGGAGCTGTGGGACACTTCCATAGGATTGAACTTGAGTTGGAGGAAATAAATGTTAGGAAGACTCTAGGCCATTCCCCCCCTATTGTTTTCATTTCAGTATCAGTTGTGCAAAGGTTCAGTGAGTGTGATTATACAATCATCCATATCTGTAAAGAAAATGTATCAATCTTAACCTCAAGGGCACATTAAATAAATCTGGCTCTTGCCCATATGAGGGGAAACAGGTTCGTTTCTTTTCTAGTTCAAAATGCACAAAGCACGATAACATTTGCATTCCCTCTGGCTTAGTCATATGGTTGATTATACTGCAGAGATAATAACCTCTGAATCCCACTATAGTTGATGGGAACTGCAGTCCAGCATAGGTGAATGGCATTAGCTTGAGAAATATTAATTTTAAAATATCAGCAATGTCAGATCTGTCATGCTAAAAATTGAACTTACCCCAAACTGTAAAATGTGCAGAAGAGCAATATCATCGTTTTAGAACTTAAGTCATAAAGAGTAAATTAAGCAAATTTGAATATCACTGCCAAATGCCACACTTGGTACAGATCAATGTCCAGGGAAGAGATGGGCATAGATCTACACATGTTTCATGCTATATTGACTCAGTGGACTTTGGAAAACCTTTTCAATGCTTCTTCTCAAAGCAACAGAACATCAGGAGCCTTTACAGATGGACAGCAAACAATGGATAAGAGGCACAATTGCATGGTCTAATAGTGATTGCCTTCTTGTCTGGTTCAGTGCTTAGGCTGGCCAAAACCCTTAAATTTAAATGACCAGAACAATTTAGTAATAAAATTCATTTTGATAGTCCTATGGAGAAGAGAAAATCACCCATCCTCCACAACATGGTATCATAGATACTGTATAAGAATTTATCCATAATTTTACCTAGCTTCATGACCCATAGGCCTAATATTTCATGAATATATTTTCTGCTGTATCTGTGATCACATCAAGTTTGGAGGATTTTTCATAGAACAATTTTCTGCCACCAAAATTATTAGTATGTTGCAGACTAGATTATTATCAGTTGTAATAGTAGAGGCTCCTTAAGAGTGTTACAGGATTCATATTAGATTTAAAAAATGTCTAAACCCTATTTTAGAAAACTTCCAAATTGATTGCACAATCACTGAAGAGTACTTACTTGCAATTGAACCCAAACCTATAAAAAGCCTTTCAGCCCTTCTCAGATCTTTAATATTAACCAGCTATTAAGGAGGTCAAATCTCATTGACCTTTCCAAATTAGGACATACTAGTTCCATTCACATAACCTTTCAAGCTCTCCTAATATTTGCATTTATGTTTTATTTTTTCATAGTGGGTTTAGGTGTATTTATTGTAAAATATTTCTATCGTTGGAAACTATTTGAAATGTTGCAAGTGCACCATCTCCTTTATTAAAATCTTTTCAAGAGACCTTGGTTTTTGTTTTTAATGGATCACACAGAGCTTTATTTGCAGGACATAACCCCCATTTTAAAAGACACCTCTGTTGTCAAGGTTATTCTACTGAGAATAACACATTTTCCATTGTAAGTTATTTCCTTTCATTGTAAGTTATGTTCTGTCATTAGAAAATAACTAGTAGGCAGACAAGTGTTTTGATAATACTGTTATATATACAAACTGTTTAAATATATCTGAAAATAAGATTCCTAAGAATGTACTGTAGATCTTTCAATATTTTTTTTAAATAAGCTTTCCTCAACACCTGTACAGCAGAGGTCCTCAACTCCAGGCCCACGGCTGGGCCATGAAGTGTTCAAAACCAGGTGGCAAAAGCAGTAGGTGAGCGCATGTTCACACACGCATTCTCACTTGGCATGAGCAGTGGACGTACATACAGTGCCCGTATGCCCTCCATGCACGCAAATAAAGTCTGCATGGGCATGTGCTTGCCCATCAGTCATGTGGCACAATCTCCTCTCCCCCACCTTGTCCACAAAGCCAGAAAGGTTGGGAAACTTTGCTCTAGAGCCATGGAAATTTAACCATATACTTTATTGTTTTCTTCAAATATATGGGCTTGCAAAGAGGATGCATGCACACACACACATACACACACACACACTCATTCATTCAGGTCTTATGGACAGACGTTCCACCTAGAAGTGATTAAGTGTATCTGGAATTCTCTTGTTATCTGGTGAGCCTCAAATAAGCTAATTCTGTAAAATAGAATATCCCTTTAAATCTGCCGAGTCTCTATACATAGGATTACTGACAATTGTGGACAGGTTTAAAAACAATATGTGCATAGTTTAACATTTATCATTTTCTACTGAAAGTGAACATTTAAATTTATATAGGATATGTCGAACATTTTGACACTGTGAATGTTTCAGTGTCCTGTCAGCAGTAGAACACACAGTTTTCATGCAAATGATTAAAAAAAATCCCTGATAGATTTAGGTAGAGCTGTGAAAAGCTCCATTTTGAAATCCTGGGGAATTAGTGCTACTCTACTAAGTCTGACTTGCTTCCTATGTTTCATAAGGCAACAAGTTCAACACTGAGCCCATGAAGATTAGAAGTTTCCTTTAATACTAGATAATAGGGAGAGAAGAAAGAGCATGATTTATGGAATTTCCCCCCACCTCTTAATACTAGCTCTGTTCTTGATGAAGTAACTGGGAAGGAACAAGGAAAGAGAGTTAGAAAGGGGTCAGCAACACTCCAAGCCCCTGGCCACCTGTCTCTGCTATGGAGGATTTCTTTACAGCAACCAAGCAAAATACAGACAATTTTTGAGCTGTAATTTCTTTTGATAGCTCCATTTTTCCTCTCAATCCAGCATTAAATTTAGTTAAGTTATGTTCAGTTTTTCAGGAAATTATCTATTTGGACACAGAGATCTTGATGGACAGGGTGGCAGCATCCTAAACTTCCTTATACAACTTCTTTCCATCATTTTCTATTGAGTTGGAAAGAATAAAATCACATTTACTACGAAGCTATAGATACTGTACAAAGACAGCCAGTTGGTGTAGTGGTTAAGGTACCATGCTAGAAACTGGGAGTCCTGCCTTAGGCACAAAGTCAACTGTGTGACTTTGGGCAGGTCACCCTCTCAGCCCTAGGAAAAAGGACTTCTAAACCACTTCCAAAACTTGCCCAGAAGACTGCAGAGCCTTGTCCAGGTTGCCTCCAGGAGTCAACACTGATTCAAAGACAAAAAAAAAGCAAACAAACACATAAATGGTAACTGGGAACCAGTTATATCTACCATTCACTCAGTACAGGTAGTCCTCGACTTACAACAGTTCATTTAATGGCCATTGAAAGTTACAACAGTACTGAATGATGTGACATGACCGTTTTTCAGAGTTACGACCTTTACAGCATCCCTATGATCATGTGATCAAAATTCAGATACTTGGCAACTAGTTTATGACCATTGCTGTGTCCCAAGATCATGTGATCACCTTTTGCGACCTTCTCACATAATCATTGGGGAAACTAGATTCACTTAACAAGCAGCTTACTAACTTATCAACTACAGCGATTCACTTAACTGTTGCAAGAAAGGTCGTAAAACGGGCCAGAACTCACTTAACAACATAAATATTGGGCTCAATTGTGGTCATAAGTCGAGGACTACCTGCATATCATATAGCATGTCTTTTCAAGGAGGCGTAGCTATTTCAATGTTTGGAATTAGCACTATTCTATGCCATTTTTTGAAGGGTAGGAGCCTAATGTAACGCACCAAAAATACTTCATTTGGTTGCCTTTTTCATTTAGTTGATATTTAAATTTTTTAAAATATGGCAGTATTTTATGAAGTACGCAAAACTGTTTGCTTCTTGAGATTTATGCATGTTAGCAAAACTCCTTCTACAGTAAATCAACTGAAACTATTACCCATATTTGTCTTTCCATTTGAGCATGATTACTAGGAGATCTTCAAAATTCTCCTAAATGTTATTTTCCAGCTATGCAACTGTTAGTAGGAGCCAAATTGCTTCTTTTAAATACCTTTGGTTTGAAAAATGTAGGGCATAAAGAGAAGACATACTACATTTTGCTAAACACAGTATATTGTAAATCTCTAACTTCTACTGCTATCCATGCTACTTTCTTATTCTGCCAAGCTGTAATAGTCTTGTTTAAAATGCATGGACAGATTACAGACCATCACACAAAGGGCTTAATCTATAGATAAATATTCATAGTTTATTAAGCTTCAGGGAACGCATGAAGCTGTTTTAAGGCATATATGGAATAATAATGTCACAATAGAATCTGCATCTGGGGAAAACAGGGTTATTGCAGGTTAGGAAATTAGCTTGACTTGAGTGTCTTTGATGTGCAACTAATAGAATGTGAGTTCCATGCTGCTGCTTATTTAGCAATGGAAAGAGTGCCTTTAGGCTGACAGAAGGGGCATGAGCCAGAAGATGTCCCAACATGTATGAGACTGCTTCACCTTCAAAATGCAAAGTAGAGACAGATGGATTCATTTGGGATTTATTCTATGTGCATATGTACTTTTGCATCAAACATATACATCCAGGAAATCCCAGAATTTTTTATAGACTTGCAGGTTACTTTGTGTGTGTGTGTGTGTGTGTGTGTGTGTTTTAGTAGGGGGACTGCTTTCCTCTTTTAATTAGCAGTAGGAAAGCCCAGACTGGCTGGTTTTCTCTGGTTATCTTTTGCACCCTTTTCCTGTTACATGCAGGATTTGGGAGATGGTAATTAATACCATGTGCACGCATTGTGAGGAATGGCTGTTTTTAATAAAAATTAACAACAAATTTCCTCCAATAATTCTCTTCTGAAAAACAGCAATCCAATCCTGTTTTCCTATTCTTGCTTTCTTTTTTTTTGTGGGACAGAGATACAACTTTTCCATTAAACGCTTTGATAGCATGGGTAGAGCACAACTTCACATTGTCGTTTCTATGGGAAGCAGACATTGAAATACAGAGCTAAAAGTGAGATCTTCAGTCAATGCAACAATCCTGCCTTTCCTGTTTGAAAGCCTCCACACTGTCTGAAGCCTATTATGGAACCATTTTATCTCATCGGAAGAAGCAGCATATGCCTGGCTTAGTGAAAAGCATAGGCTAGGGCCTGTCTACAATGATCTCCAATAGAAGTAAATGTTCAGAAAAGTTCCTGTTTATAAAACAGTTCATCATTTAAATCAATAACTGATTCTGCAATGTGGTTTCATGCTGTTTTAGCAAGGGGCGTGCCATAATGTGCTCAGCTTTTTTAATCACCACTCCCTACTCCAGTTTCCCCCCCATGTCCAGTCAATTCTTTTTCTCAGGACAACATTAAATCCTTAAAAAAAAAGGATCCCCCACCCCAAGTCAGCTGTATACATTATTAATGAAGGAAATTGTATTATCTCACAAATCAGACAAAGGGGGTATAGAGGGATGTTTATTTCAGTCCAAGTTCTGAAGCCTGGGGCACAGAATCTCTGCATTCTGCTCTTCAGCTGGTCTCTGGTGGGTTAGCTCAGATTTCAGCTGCAGTATGATCACTTCAGCAGTCAGTGCATCTATGCCGTTTGCTAAAGAGATGATGGCACTGGTCGTGTTTGTGTGTTTGGCCTTTGTTGCCCTACCCTGATTGCTTTCTCTTGTTGATGGTGACTCTGCTGTCCCATACCAACTTATTTCTTTATTTAGCTGCTGTTGCTTCAATATATAGTGTTATGCCAGGGAATAGATAGCATTTACTGGTGATGTGGCTTCTGAGCTCTCATTGCCTTCTGTCTCCTCTTTGTCCTTCTTAACTGTGTACTGGCCAATAAAGGAGCCATCTTCATTGAACTGTCCTTCACCTCCTTCTCCATAGTCCACCAAGCTGTCATCACTTTCTTGTTGCTTTATTGTGCCATCTAAGGAGGTCTGACTGCCTTGCAGTGGCTTGTTGTCTTCATCACTGGCATTAAAAGGAAAAGGAGAGGCATCAGAAATGAGAAAACATGGTTTAAAAGGAGAGCACAATATTAGAATTTGAAAGCAGTGTCCGAGTGATGATACACAAAAAGGCAACAATTGTGCCTAAAGATCTAGGGAAATATGGTGGCATCTTTGTAAATACTGATGCCTGGAAAAATTGAGGGGCAAAAAGTAACATTTTTCAAAGAACCTAAATAAATTAGGAGAAGGACATCCCTCAGTGTTATGATAAGGAAAGTCATCCTGAAGAACCAAAAGCAAAAATTAGCAAGCCAAATAGGAGAATAATATATCACAGTTCTGAGCTTTCTAGTTTATATAAATCCCATTTCATCAAAGATATACTCTGTCCAAAGTGCACTCACTGACAATTTAAATGAAAGCCTTTCAGCAGATCTAAAGAGGACAAAAATATTTTTTAAGGTTCATTTTGGCCATTTCATATGAAAGCAAATTTTTAAAAAATGATGCAGGTCTGGTTTAAAAAAAAAAAGAAGGGGAAAAAAAGCAACATCTTAAGTCAAACCTTGTTAATTGTACACCGGGACACCACCAGAAAAGCTCAGATCTGTAGGGCTAAATTGGAAACTTGAAAAAAAAATGGCAAAGACAAATGATGACCATATGGGTACCAAGAAAATTGCATTAATGTATAGCGAGCAAGCTCAACTTAAGGGAATGTTTATCTTTAATTGACATATGATAACATTTCTCTTTGCCACCTCGAGAAAGCTTCTGCAAAATTTGTAAGATGGGTTAACTATTTTGAGTCTTTTTTTAAAAAAAGATGAAAGAGACTCATAGCTTGTTGATAGTTATGAGTCCTGAGGATAGTGAAGTTTGGATTTGATGGCCAAAATGCACTTTAAAGTGCACAGAAGTGTGAACACAGCTCTTCTCTGCAACACTTTAAAGCAGCTACATTTTCCTTAGGGTAGTATAGCTGTCCTCTGCAGGCACCATACAATCTCAGGAAAAGATAGGGTTACTTTCAGAGTTGCAGACCGATGCACTCTGTAACACTTTTTGTCTTTAAGTCTGAAGTGTGGAAAGGCTTTACTGGATAGTCATGTGAGATGCATTCCTTTAATTGTTTCCAAGTTGTTCAAATATTAATAGGTATACTAATATCACAAATGACTTTTGGTTTCCAGTATTGCCATTTCATTGCTTTTTTCTCATATTATGTCCAATAGATCAGTTCTATAATATTGAAAGTTGCATCTTGCAAACTCTGATGTGGTCTGAATTGCCAGCAGATAATCATTCTAGATTACTTGCAGTCCCAGGCAGAGGTGGGTTCCTACCTGTTCTGTCCGGTTCTATGGAACTGTTAGTAACTTGGCGGCCCGGTTCGCTGGAACCGTTAGTGACCCGGCCTGCCACGCCCCCTAGCCAGTACTCTTGGTAGCACCATAGGCACCACCATCTTGTTTTTTGCTTCTGTGCATGCACAGAAGCTTTTTAAAAGTGCACATGGGCATGCGGTGCGCAAAGCATGCGTGTGCGGCCACAGCACATCCATGAGTGAACCGGCAGTAAGAACATAGGAACCCACCTCTGGTCCCAGGTACAACGTTCTTTATTGCAATGAGAAGAGGAATTTATTTTCCTTCTGGAAGGAGCCAACGTTGAAAACTGCGTACATTTTGAATATCTTAGAAAACTGTAAATCTCATGCTTGTAATGGCACAAGTTAATTTCATTATCAGGGTTTTTGGGCAAGTAATTGAACCCGAGGCAAGAAGAGCTTTGAGGCAGAATGGGTTAGCATTATAAGAAGGCATAAAGACAAGAACAGCAAAAGCCACAGAATGCTAGAGATATTTATTTTCAAGTTAAAATAAGTATTTTAATAACATGTAATTGCAATGAAAATTTGCCTTTTCCATATTTAATGGCAGTAAAGTTTTCAAGGGATTTCCTATTTTGATCCCCCAAAGCAGAGGTGTCAAACTCGATTTCATTGAGGGCTTCATGAGGGCCCAAGCACTCTACCAGTGAAAACGGGCTTGCGAGCTCCATTTTCGGCTGCCACGGTCTCCTGCGACCCTCTGCCAGTGAAAACAGAGCTCGGGAGGGATGCATGGTGGTCCTCCTGAGCTCCATTTTTACTGGCAGAGGGTTGCAGGAGGCCGTTGCAGCTGAAAATGAAGCTCACAAGCCCGTTTTTGCTGGTAGAAGCACTGTGAGCCGGTCCTTCGCTGTTTCCAGAGTGGCCCCGCAGGCCAGATCTAAGCACTGTGTGGGCTGGATCCATCCCCCCGGGCCTTGAGTTTGACACCCCTGCCCCAAAGGCTGGATTCCAGAGGCCCACACACCAATGTATGCTGTATGAAGTGTTTTTTGTTTTTGTGACTTCCATAAAGTCATTCTGTTCTTGTTCTAGAGGACTGCTATTGAAAAGCAGATGTAAGAAATGTTGTTTGACATGCCACAAACACTCTGATGTTCTGCACATGGCACTCTGGATTGCAAGCCAAACAGATAACCATACTGCCTTGGTAAGATGTTAGGAAAATAAGTGAATTCAGCTTTTAACGCACAAACACAATGTACTTATTAGATAAATCTTGCAGCTTATTTAATATATTAAATATAGTCAACCAAGCCACAAGTGAAATTGGTTTAGGAGCATCATGTTCAAGAGTTGCATTACGTTGGAAGGAATAATTTGTGAGTGAAACATCTTCAATCTGAACTTCTGAAACTATTGGCTTCTTCTTGACCATTGCTTTTAAAATACGGTGGCCATATCATACCAGTAGCTTACCAGATAATATGGAACTACTCAAAAGCCTCTAATCCAGTAGACCCTTTTTCATGACAATAATCACTACTCAAGTGTGCAGATTCACACTGCACATATAAATATTATAAATATAAATATTAAATATTGCCACTGCCATGTCTTTGGATATGGTATTGGGTCTGAATCTATAGTCAGAATGCAACTCTATGGACACAGGACACCTGAATCTCAGAATAAGAAAGACATTTCTTTTTAACTCTGTTAGATGAAAAGTGCTGGAACAGAAATAATGGGAGTTAGAGATTAGATATGCTTAAAAGTGCTGAAAGAAAGTGTGTGCAAGGGTTTGGGTCATTCCTACCTTTCAAGAGACCTTCATGGTCCATGTAGAAGGATGAGGTGAAAAGGACAAGAACAGATAAAAATAAAACAAGGAGAGAAGCACAAAGAGCCTGATCAGAGAGCAAAATAATACAGGCTTGAAGTTTAGGGATCGACACTAAATAAATAATAGTAATAATAATTACTCTCTGGAAGGGCTAAGCATCTTAAAGTACCAAATGAAAGCCAATTCAAAAAGACAATCTGCTAATCGTGTGCAATAACATAAAAAAGCAACTACTGGTTGATAAATGTCAATGATGCTCCCCCTCTCTTCCTAGGTGGGCACTCTCAAAGCTGAGCCATGGTGGCAAGCTTTCATTGCCACTTCAGACAGGCTCTCATTTTAGACCAACTAAACAAGCCACTATATATCTGAAAGCTTTAATCAGTCACAATCTTTCAGACATATAAAACAAAGCATGGTCTTGCCAAAAAAAAAAAAAGTGTCTCCAGGAAAGGTCTCAGCCTTAGATAAAAATACTACAAAAAGGAAGGAGGAGGAAAAAGAATTATGTGCTGGAGTTTCCTACACAGAGAGAGTTTTAGATGAGGGCGGGGGGATGATATCATAGATCTAGAGGGGAAAGCCCACCTCTTTTGTATATTTACATAGAAATTTGTTCATATAGAAATAAAGTGGGAAACAGGAAAAAAGCAGATTCGTTGTTTCTTAGGACATTTCCATTTAGTTCTAGACAGAGTCGCCATCCTCCTTTAAAGAAAACAGGGTTGATTAGCATTATAAGGAGGAAGAGTCATGAAAATTAAGCAGTAGATCGTATCAGAATATTTCCATCTTCAGAAAATCTGTAGGTGCCAGAAAGTAGTCACAAAAATCACTCGAGTGCAGAAGCGCTATCTGAGTTCATATGAAATCACTTGCCAACATTCAAGGAACAAAAGAGATTGGGTGAAAATAAGTCTTCTGGCTTTTAATAAGCATTGCTAATGTTTCACTATCACCAGGCCTTGTAGAAAGTAATCCTCCCATTTTCTGTGTCTTGAAATTGGCACTGCAACTGAAAATACCAGGATTCAGCTGATTTGGAGGCTGGCAGAGATAGACTGTATTAAAACATGAAGAGTGAAGGAAGAAGGAAGATCGAACAAATACAATCGGTATAAGGATTTAGTTGTTCTTTTTCCTTCTCTCTCTCTCTCTCTCTCTCTCTCAAGTCAGATGTTTAGTAGAATGAATGCTATTAACGGCTAAAGACTTTATAGCTTATTCCTCTTGTAAGGAGACTATAAGTCTGGCAGCAGAGTAGAAAGAAATGACAGTATATCTCTTAATTATAGCCTGTAGCCATTGACATGCTCTATGCATACGCTTTTACAGCTCTGAAGGACATGATCAGAGTGTGTCAGACATATTTCAGTGAATTAGGAAGAGAACAAATAAAGAAAACATGCCAGCTTATATCCTGTTCACTTTCAAAAGCTATCTGTCACATCTCAATGACTATGAATTAAGATTCTCTGTCAGCTAATCATTTTCTCTTTTATTCTGACTCCTTATGTGATTTGTCAGTTCTTTAACACCTTGCATTAAGTTGTGCAGCCATGTTTTGGGGGAAAACAACAACAAAAAGCCTTCTTTCTAGGGCTCCAGTGGAAGAAAGTATAATATTTTATATCATAGCTTTTTTCTCTTGCACAAATAAGAAACCAATATTTGTAAAATAAAATGATTCAGCCAGTTCACTGCTAATGATGAATATTCAACTCAACCCAGATTTTACTGTTTAAAATAGTTTCCTAATAATCAGGACAAACAAAAACAATCATAAGATTACTTTAGTAATCAGTCAACACAGGCAGTTTTAAATGTTGGGAATTGGTTCTATGTCACTGACCCAATATTTATTCTGCCATAAAATGAACTTACAATGTTCTAAATGTCTATTCTCAGAATATTCTCAGTCATCCAAGTCGTGGTTGTCCCAAAAGTGCTTTTTCAAGAGGCAACTGGACTTCCTTGTTTTTTCTTTGAAGACATTTTGCTTCTCATCCCATCTGACTGGATGGTGTGGAATGGAAGGATTTATATTCCTTGCAGACAGCTGGTCATTTACATTCTTTTAGACTGGGGGTGTCAAACTCCTGGCCCACGGGCTGGATGTTTCATGCACTGGCCACGCCCGGTTTAGGGGGAAAAGTTGTGATATGTCATGTGTCGCCACTGTGATGCCACGAGTTTAACATCCCTGTTTTAGATAATTGTTGAGGCTACTTGAATTTTTGTCTGTGTCCTCAGGATCACCTGAGTAGCACAAATGAGTGTGGAGCCTTTTTAGAACTGCTGAAATGACTGTGTTGTGGAGCTGTTCACAGACAAAAATCCAAGTGGCCTCAATGACTCTCTTAAAAAGAATGTAAATGACCAGCTGTCTGCAAGGAATATAAATCCTTCCATTCCACACCATCCAATCAGAGCTGAAGAAGTTTCTGGGATTAGAAGCAAAACATCTTCAAAGAAAAAGCAAGGAAGTGCAGTTGCCACTTGAAAAAGCACCTTTGGGAATACAATGTTCTACTTTATCCACATGCATTTTTTTCAAGAATGCTTCAATTTTTTTTAAAGAAGCAAGATAACATTGCTTGCAGGTTTAACTGTAATTTGGAAAGGAGATGGTTAAGTTAGAGTACTTCTGCTGGTGAAATGGGACCTTCCTTTACTCTCATATTTTGTCCTGTGCAATTCTGATACCAGGAAGCCTTTGACTGCCCTGGAGTAGATTTGGGATATGCATAGGTAAAATGTTGGTTTTAATAATATGTTTCCATTAGCAGAATAACACAACTATATTCAGCTCTAGCTGAAGAGGAAGACCACAATGTGGCTTTTTCCCCCCACACTAAAAAAAAGAAGAATAGGTACTATCCATATTCCTGTAGAAATTTTACTTAATGATTCAATTAATATCATGTTGTAACCCAATTAACTGTTGGTGCTTTGCATGATATAAAGAGTTAAAAACATATTAAAAATAAAACAATTAAAAAATAAGCAAATCATAACTACAAAGATTTCCTATCAGCAATTGAGATTGAGGAGCATGAAACAGTATTCACAATGCTAAATACGTCTGCAAAAATGAGGATTCATCTCAGGGTCAACATTTTTGATGGCTGGTATTAAGGAATATTTACCCAGTCTTCATCCATTTTGTGCTAATGTATTCTTTGCGATAATGTAACATTATTTTTGCAACTTTCATTTGTTCACACCTCATGAGTCAAGATAGTGTTTTTCAAGTTAACTAAAAATACTACAGTATACTTCTGTCTTGATAATTCATGAACTATCCCAAGAATATGGTATTTCTCAAGAAACTCATTTATTCAATCTACTAAATGAACCCAAATTACTTTTTATTTTCCTTTGAGTGGCCTGAGGAATTCTTAATCAGAATTAATATATTTTGGAATTGTGACCTCATTATTTAAAAACAACTTTGGAAGGGGACAAGTTTGGAATGGCCATTATTAGAGCAACTCTGATGCTTAAAACACATAGCTATCAAATTAACCAAGCAGTTTAATTAATACAATTTGGCACTACAAGATTTACACATTGCTCTTTTTTCAAAGTCCTGTAGTGAATTCTCCAAACAGCTTCATATAGCAATAGCACTTATATACCGCTTCACAGTGCTTTACAGCCCTCTCTAAGCGGTTTACAGAGTCAGCATATTGCCCCCAACAATCTGGGTCCTCATTTTGCTGACCTCGGAAGGATGGAAGGCTGAGTCAACCTTGAGCTAGTCAGAATCGAACTCCTGGAGTGAGCAGTGAGTTAGCCTGCAGTACTGCATTCTCACCACTGTGCAACCATGGCTCTTATATACATAATGCCAGACCTTGCATTAATAAAGCCTTTTTATCACTTTTATTCCTGCTAGCTATAAAATAAAAGTATTGAATTTGGGAGGAGAGCAATTGTATTTTGAATAAATCATTCTACAGTTTTAGAATAGCTGGACATTTCTTTTTGTTTGTTTGTTTTAATAGCAAGCAAGGGACTGAAGCGCCAAGTTACACAGGCTCACAATATACGGTTAATTTAGCAAGTTAGAAACAGTGTTACCTGTTTCAGTTCCTTGGAAGTAAAGGTGAAACAAATGTAAACCTTGAATGCAGGACCCATCTGTGAACAGCCAAAGAACACACTTTTGCTTTGAAAAATCAAGAGGAAAAATGGCTGTGGTCCTTAAAAACATGTCTTTGATTTACATGAAGTAGTGATGGTATTGGAAGTTATAACACTGTAACTGTCAGAAAAATTTAGTAGGTTCATAGAGGTTATCAACATATCCTTCAGTAAATCAGAAATATGAAACTTCTCACTGGTTTTTAGAAATGTAGGCTTATTTTTCCTAAGAAATAACCTACTTGCGTTTATTCTTCCCATTTCGGGGGGTGGACTAGAAGAAGGAGCAGAGGTGGGTTCCTGCTAGTTTGGACCGTTTAGCTACCGGGAATTCGGGAATTTTCACCCGCTCGCCAAACCGGCAGCGACAGCCGGCTGGACACACCCCTGAACTGGTCCTCCAGCTGAAAATTGGCCAAAAACAACACTCTGTGCATGCGCAAAGCCTTCTGAGCATGCACAGAGGGTTTTCACCTGGAAGTGACAAGCGCGCATGTGCACATCTGGAGTGACTCTGAACTGTAGGGAAGATAAGTAGAACCCACCCCTGAGAAGGAGGCATATGTTTTTACTCATATCTGCTGTTGCATTACAGACCAAAGAAGATTCTGGAAATTGCTAACTCTCCCACAGTGCCTACCTTTCTTATCTGATGTAATGAACCCCACTCAAGACAGCTCATCATTCAACGTTCAAAAGTGATTAAATTCTCACTACAAACACTGTGTTATCCTTTCAGATTTCAAAAGGAATTGGAACTGACCTACTTGTATAGATAAATCAGATGATACAAAATTATTGGAACTACACTATTGAGTCAGACAATGAAAGATTATATTTCATGTATGTTTGGATGACTCAGTCTAGAGGAATTCCATCCTTCATGAGGGGTGGTTCTGATGTGCAGAGATATGTGTCCATGTGTATGCATGTGTTTGTATGTATGCCTACATATCTTTTACTCAGAACCTTCAATGGATAAATTTTAAAAATGCTGTTTTCATTTTTATATTTTTTAAATTCATAGATTGGTGCTTCTTTTGGTAGATAGTTTAAGCAACACTGGAAGGATAAAGGGGAATAACATGTAAATTCATGAAAAATGAAATTAGAGTTACTTGTAATGGGAAGCAGAAGCAAATGCTGAGTGAGAAACATACCTGTAATCAAATGATCCATTATCTACCTTCTGATCATCAGGATCGAGGGGCACATCTTTATTTGCACGCACTGGGAAGATATATGTAAACAATTAAAAACTCAAAAGCATTGATCCAATTTGCATATTTTGTAGACTTCAAGCCAAATTCCATGATACATCAAAACAAAGATTTTGATGCTGATCAATCCTGCGCACACCAGAAGGAAAGCTAAATCGTCTGCCTTAGCCAGTTACAGTGGTACTTACTGTACATAGCTTTAAGTAATTTCACTCAATAAATCAATGAGCAAGTATAATGTTTTTAATTCATTTGTTTAACTGGCTTCTTCTTATCTAGTGTTATGAATTATGTCAAGAACAGATCATATTTTAGACTTATTTCTAGGGAAATAGATAGATAGACAGACAGATAGATAAATATAGATAGACAGATATAGATATCGGTTATATATATATATATAACAGAGGTGGGTTCCTAGTAGGTAGTAGGCTGTTGGTGACATCATGGAGCGGGTTCTGGTATGTGGACGCGACCATCTTTTTTGGGGGGGAATTTTTCCCCCCGGGTTGTTTTCTTCTGTGCATACGCAGAAGCCGGATTTCTGGCACTGCGCATGCATCGCCATCTTCTTTTCGGCCTTTTTTGGGGGAATCTTTGGATTTTTTTCTACTGCACATGTGCATGCCCATGTGACACGTGCACGCCAACGCAGCGTGGAAGGCAGCGAACCATCATTAAACCATCTGATGTGACCTAGAAAGCAACCCCCGTCCATTACAGAGTCTATCCTGTCCAATAATATAACCCTGGAAGTTCGCTATTCCTAGCCCTTTTTAAAATGGGTATTGAAGATATGTTTCTTTCCCTAGGTAATAGGTTAGGGGGATATAAATATATTGCCTACGTCCATTTCTATGTTTGTTTTGCTTATTGTATTGGATATATATTTAATTTATATGCCATCCAGAATTATTATGACTTGGTAAGCCTTAAAAATTGATTTCTAAATAAACAAAGAAATAAAAAGCAAGAAAGCTACCTACTTAAGGTGCTAAAGGTTGATACAAATATAAAAGAATGAAAAGAGTAGTTAAAATGATTTAATTCAACTCAAAGACAGAGATGAAAAGGAAAGATTCCTTTCCCAAAGGGAGAACATGATAATAATCCTTTTCCAGAAAATAAGCTAACAGTTTTATAACCATCATAAATTCAATCAAATCTTAATGTAAATAATGAAACAAAACATCCCTATCTAGCAAGAAATCCCTTTTACACTGTTTTGATAACATTAATTCTTTTTTAGTGTCCCAGTTATTCAGTGGCTCTGGGAATAAATCTTTCTAGTGCTTTCAGATTAGAAAAATTAATTAGGTTCTGAATTGTACATTTTGAAATAAATCAAACGAAGAGCATTATATCAACAATAGCTATTTGTCTTACCTGGATATTTTCCTCCTCTGCTCCTCTTAATAAAGCAAACTATCAGCAAAATCAGGACCAGGAGAGCAATGGCACACATCAGTCCAATAAACCAGCCCTGAGTTGCAATGTCCCCTTGATTCTTAGTATAGGCTATTTGAAGGAGTTGAAAAAAGAAAAATTAATAGAATAGAACCAATTCACACTGTAGCGATAAATTACCAAGCCAGATTAATTTGATCCAGTCCCACTGATTCCCAATGTTCATATTTTAGGACTGATGTCCTCGATAACCATGCACCTCCAGTTTACGTGATTGGCATGTGTACCTCTGTGTGCACAAAGTTTTATTCTGTATGTACCACAAGCTAATGTCTAGCAACCATAGTCTAGATTCATTCCAACAATGATGAAAAATTGGGGAAGAGAAATATGTACAAACCTGGCCAACCAAGGAAGGATATGTAAAGAGGAAGCAGGAAAAAAAACCCCCACCTAAAACAGTCGGATAACAGAATTGATCTCTCTTTATAGTAAAGGAAAATGTCTTTGATACATCAAAAGAGGGTGTGACGTTCTCCATAAGAAGGCTTAGTTTTATCCAGTATATTCAATAAACAGATTTTCTAAATAAAATAAAAAAATCATTCCAACACATCATTCAGTTCCCTGAATATTGTTAAGTGTGATCAGAATCAGAAGAAATCCCTTGTAGCACTTGAATAATCAGGTTGTGCTCTTTCATCTTGCAATTTTGGTCAGTTTAATACCGAATCATTAAGATTCAATGGCCACCACAATGTTACAGAAATTCAAAAAATATTGGTGAAACTCTAGAAAGATTTATCCCTGCAGAATAAGTCCTGACAGTAGCGGAAGATTTTACTTCTTTTTCTTTCTATTGTTCCACTTGCTCTGCCCACCCCATTCCAATATAGTGACTGCTATATTATTGGAAGAGAAAAATCAATGTTTAAAAGAGGGCATTGAAACCATAGGGAATAGAAGCCTAAGATAAACCAATGTTCCCCTGTGAGGCAATTGCATTTGATTCATTTTTCTCTGTAGCTCTTATTGACTTCCCAGTCCCAATGTATCAGTGTAATGGCTGGGGGTAAGCAATCTGTACATGACTGCCAATTCCCACTAGTACAGAAATGAGTGGCACCACTCCATTGGTATGAGAAAGCCGTCATGATAACAGGACTTGCCAGATGCACTACAGGATGCTGATCACCCACTGCTAAATCATTTCACTAATACTATTTTATGTTACTATTCCATTTATATTAAAAGAGGATAAGTATAATACTGCATTATGGGTTGTCAACTTGAGAAGCTACAATTCTACAATCTTTACAATCAGTGGTAACAAATGAGGGTGTTATTACAATGGGAATGCAGCATTTACGTACTTGTGTCACACATACTCTGACATGAGCATGGAAATTGTGATAGTTGCATGACAATGTCATCATGCACTTATTCTAATCTCCCTCCCCCTCCAGTCACTTATTTTTACATTTATCTTAACTTTTTGAGCTCAAAGCTAATATAACTTTCAAAGTATATTCATGCCTTTCACATAGCCATATGTTTTTAACATAGCCATATGTTTTTAACATAGCCATATGCCTTTAACATAGCCAGTATATTGATGTACATCAGAATTAGTTATCATTTGTCTCATTATTCTTAAAGGAGCTACATCACAAGTTGCTCTGTATCCAACTCTAAATAGTTTCCAAAATGCTACAAGGAGGAAGATCCTTTAATCAGAACTGAAATGGTAGAATTTAGTTAGATTACAATATGAATGGAGCAAAGATTCAGGACAAGAGTTTGGAGCAAATTAGGGGTGACTCTAGATAATGGCTTTGCATCATTTCAGAAACAACTATTAACTTGTGCAATCTGATATAGGTAACTCTTCAAATTATGACAATTAGTTTAGTGACCATTTGAAGTTGGGCCAGTCCCCAAAATTATGGCTGTGGCAGCACCCCCAACCTGAGAACTAACTGAACAGGGCATGTGCTGAAAAAATGAGGGGGGTTATTTTTGTTGCTCCGAGTGGAGTATATGTGTGAGGATTTTTATCCTTGCAGATTAGCTAAGGGGTCAAGGGTTTAATCAGATGAATTATTTGTACTTCCCTATAATCAGCTATTCTGTAGAGTAAATATTTACTAGTCTATGGTATTCCTTTTAGATTTTTCATATTTTCAGTGTGGTGCAAAGGAAGCTGATAGCAAGTAATTTGAGTGTATTTGTGAATTGTTTCACATGAAAAATGAAGATATAAATTCATTTAATGAAATACCATCCATTTAATGAATTTTCTAAGTACTCTGTTAAATAGTAAATAACAGGAATGATTAAATGGAGTCTTAAGTACTGTATGAACAGGAACTATCAACTCCTACTTTCTGTAGCACTTGATTTTCTTAGGCAAAGACAATGTGAGATTTCTAAAATAAAGAGCACTTTAAACAAAATAGTGCATTTCCAAGCTTCATGAAAAAGCACAACACATCAAGGTTGTATGAAAGCATTACTGCAGGGATGACTCACTTGGAACAAATTGTGAAAAGCCTTAATGGTTGAATTCATGACATGAAAATCAATGAGTATTTTTCTTCGTCATGAATTAAACTAGAATTGTGCTATTAGTCCAGAACCTAATGGCTTCATCAGAACACAAGTAGGAAGTAACACATATAAGCAGCTTTCAAGATATCTACAATAAATTAAAAATATCACAAATAGCACTAATGGAAGATTATTGCAGCCATACAGAACTGAAGTCCTGCCAATATTATAATGAAGTCTACATAGATAGCTAGACCTTTTTACACTCTCTCTGGGCTTACTTACTTTAAGTGCTAAGTTCTGTAATATTTGCTAACAATAAGAGTTTGATTACAGGAAGAATGAAAATATCCCAGAGGCCACTTGCTTTTAACTCAAACCACATATGCCGTGTACTTGTTAGATGTGAATAAAACTTATTTGATTTCCTATCTTCACATAAAATCAGCCTCAGATTTTCTTCAATGCTGGAAACTACCATCATCTTCATAACATTGCTACATACTACTACCAGTACATAATAAATATATGTCCAGTCTCTGAGGTTTCAAACTAGAAAAATAGTGATAATAACCTTTTAATAACCTTTTAAACTAAA
Organism: Pseudoxenodon macrops; assembly: GCA_032467955.1. Classification (NCBI taxonomy): domain Eukaryota; kingdom Metazoa; phylum Chordata; class Lepidosauria; order Squamata; family Pseudoxenodontidae; genus Pseudoxenodon; species Pseudoxenodon macrops. Next base: position 273,998 of record JANHFT010002776.1, on the reverse strand, counting down.
CATGATTTTAATAACCTTTTAAACTAAACATGGTATAATAGGTATTGTAGAGTTAACAGGTGAGATAGTTCTCAAAAACATGATGAATTTTCTTTGGTTTATATAGCAATAGAGATAGCAGAAGTAGGTAATGTTGCTATTGGGTGAACCTGGTTGGACAGTTACAATTCTAGCAGCTGCCAAAGGATATTGCGAGTCAACCTTAACAGTCGACCTTACATGGCAATGAGACTTCTGGTTAGGCCAGGAATAGGAAGAATATGTTCATTTCTGGACATGTAAAAAAACCTCTCAAAATTATTGAAAAGATATACATAGTTCCATATAGAGACTTTTAGAAATTAAATTTGAAATTAAATCAGTGTTTTAAGTAGGTATAGTTTCAGAATATAGCAACAAGGAACATAATTTATTGAACTATATGTTCACAGCAGCAAGAATAAACTTTACCCAATATTGGAAGAAAGACACAACACTAAATGATATTTAATTGGGATCTTAAACTTTTAACAGTATGAGCTGACAACAAAACAAACAGCATATATTTGCAACAGAAGTTTAACCAAATTCAGCCAAGAATGGTTTCCATATACACAATGAAGCAAGCAGCAAAGCAAATACAAACACTTAACACTATGGATTCTAAGAGGGTCTAAATGTTTATAAATACTGCAAATCAGCTGGTGTATAAAGAAGGGGGAATCAAAACTCAAACACTTATCTACTGTCCAAGCAGCTTCTTTTTCCTTTTAAACATTTATAAACAATAATAATTAACAGTATAGTGAAGACCTTAGTATTAAGCATTAGAAAATGGAAACCTTTTTTATATAATAAAATAATTTGTTGCATTTTGCATTCGTCTGTGAATGCCATGCTTAGTTTCAATTGTACAATTCAAGAAACCTTAGGTTGATTAATCTTCTAAAAATAATATTTAACATTGATATTTTCCCTATTTTTAAAGATTTAACTTATCTAAGCCATCATAATGTTAACAATGTCCAGTAATTACTATGTGTGTGTGTGTGTGTGTGTGTGAATGTATTAGTCTCATTTTATAATGAAATAAACATTACTTGAAAAAAAAAAGACTACTGAATGTGTACTCCTGGTCAGCAAAGTGGTTCTTCCTTGTTAAAGCTCATTACAGCTCATTATCTCCAGCTTTAATCTGTTCAAGATATTAATCTTACAGAGTTGGAAGTAGAGAATAAGTATCTCGTTCTACGCTCTAGATCTGTTCATGGTTCCAGCCTGCCTTAATGATCTCAGTCATTATCAAGATCTCAATTACAAAAAGGCCCATCCTTACTATTTCATACTTCAAATGGGAAGTGGAATATATACATTTTATCCGCTCCCTATACTTTCTCCTGCCTCCTACCCTACAAGTTGGCTACGAGTCTGTATACCACATGCTTTGCTTTCAAAATACCTAAATTCCATTTCTGGCCACTGTGATTAAGAGACTGTTCAGTTGTGATAAGAGAGGTGCTACGTGGATATAACATCTGAGCAGGCAGGATAAATTATTGCGTCATTTGATATAAAAGAAGACACTTATGTTCTGTTGTCAATGAAACAGGAATGAAAAAAAATCTGCATCTACACTACTACAGGATGCTTTTCCAAAAGTATAATAAAATCAACCCTCACCCACCCACTCCACCAAATGTCAGGGGCATCTCCTGGCCTTTACTTTTTGACATTTTCAGTGGTTCTACTGGCAGTGAATATACTGTTCAGAACCATTTCCTGTTAAAAGCTGTAACAATATGGGACAAAGGGAACTTTGAACTGATGCAATTCATCTAATGGAAGGAGTATGTTATTAATCGCCTGGATCTGAGACTTGCATTAGGCTAACTGAATCTACAGAATGGGGAGAAAGGGAATACAAAATCATTCTAAAGGTTTGGGAATCAAAGTTGATTTTGTTAATGATGCAAGTATAGAAAAGCTTTCAAGTGAAATAATTAATCTTAAGAGACTCAAGGTTAACAGTTCAGATAAGCTAAAGTGCCAGATAAAGCAAAAAAAAAAAAAAAGTGCTGTTACAACAATGAAATATTTCCCTCAGCATATTCACAAAACCCTGCATTCAGGCAATGTTGAAACCAAAACACAGCAAACATACAGTGCAGCTGTTCTATTTCACTATGATTTATTGATTGACCAGCCTTGTGATTCTCACCAATCCTATCTTCAGAACAGCTTGCTTTAGCTGTTTTGGGGGCAGAGATGAAGGAAAAAAATCCCTTCATTTTTAGAGTAATATTGTGATACAGATCAAAACAAAGCCACACACAATGCAACACAGTCTGTCTTTCTGGTACAATGGGAAGAAAGGATCAGTTAGATAAGACCAGTTAAACAGAACAAATATTTTATAATCAAAGTATAGTAATTTATTCCTATCTGGAATGAATGAATATTATTTAAACAGTCCTAAAATCAGAGCAGCCATTAATTCTTCTTTGAGATCATAAGTAGTCCCAATGTAAGAGAGACATTCTACTACCATAGTAAGAAAAGCACTGCTTGATGGTCCTGTATAGTGAAATAAGATTGACAACACTGCTACAGAGTAAACTTTAGAATGAGCTCTACCTAACGTCTCTTGACTGAAGGTCATGGCATGCCTCCAGATTATCTGTGGAACTGTGTCACCTCAGTGGGATTGACCCATCCCACCAATGCCAATAAAAGGGCCTGCAATGGACCTCTTTGGTCATGTAAATCTGGTTTGCAGGGTCCAGCAGAAGAGCCTTATGTGCTATGACTCCTACGCCCTGAAACATCATGAGGATCTCACCTTGAGATGAGATCCACACCCACCCTTTTGGCCTTCCAAAATGTTCTGAAGACCTGGACTGGGGTCCTAGTGGGGGTAGACATTTTGCCCCCTTGCTCCCCATCTTTGACTATTTTGAATAAAATTTAATGTTACTGTTTATTGTTTTAATATATTGTATTAGTGTTTCAATGTTTGTAAGCTGCCTAGAGTCACTTTTAGGTGAGATGGCATATAAATTGAATGAATGAATGAATGATTTTCTATACCAGGGATCTCCAACTGTGGTCACTTTAAGCCTGGAGGACTTCAACTCCCAGAATTCCCCAGCCAGCTGAAGTCATCCAGGCATAAAGTGGCCAAGGTTGGAGACCTCTGTTCTATACTACTATCAGAAAATGGTGCCATGCTTCAACCTCTTCTAATCCTGTACACAATATGAATACTGTTGCCTCAATATCTATGTATTGCCGTGATTGTACGGTATGTATTTTCAAAAACTGTTAACAAATAATAGCATGAACATCTTAGCTAACACATTAATTGTACAATTAATAAAGATATTTAGGGGCCATGACCAGAATTATATCCCATCAACGTAAAAATTAAGACTGGCGGAAAAGTTCCAAGCTCACTTTGCTTTCATCTGAGCAAACAAAACATTTTCATTTCTTTCTTTTCAAAAATATGATCAAAGCAATATCCTGGGCTCCAAATATACTGAAAGGAAATTGCCCATTGGAAAACTATAAGTTTAAACAATTTTAGTATGAGACATTCAAGTCACTTTGGGACGCTGGAGTTTACAATCCACTTTCCAATCCCTCCTGCAGTTTTGAAAGCCTGAATCCAAAGTTAAATGTATAACAAATAATAGTCTGAGGTTAGTTAGCATTAGATAGATCAATGTATTGTATAAAACAGCAATCTATGATATAATTCTGAAAATAGTATCATGCTAGTTCTGTAGGAGTATAAATTGAAATATATTCTTCCTATTGCAGCATGGATTTTAAAAGAAAAAACATATGAAGCCAACCCAGCAACACAATCAATCATTCTTTGCACCATATATAATATAGGTTATTAAGACAGTGTCAAAACCCTATGTTGTTTTATATCTTTACCATTATATTTATAAATCAGGGAAGGCTGTGTTATTTCCACATCCAACTATATTTCTGTAACACTGTGTTGTTCTACTCTTTTATTTCTGATTCCAGTGCACTGGTACTGCTAGCAGAGAAGACAGTGTACATTATGGATGAGATTTTAAAAAAGAAAAGAAAAATGAGCAGTGCTTTCTTGTCACAGGTGTGAAGGATACATGACAGGGACGGGCTGTTCTCATATCAGATACATTTTACCAGAAAGCGGGGAAAAAGACAGGAGGGCACTAAAACCAAGTGATTCAGAAGTCATTTGCGAAACATCAGAGGATTAAATCCTGGACATCCATCACTGCATAATGAAGAATTCTAAGTCTTTTATTTTATTCTGGCAAACTCTGGGTTTTTTAATGCAGATAGTATCCAAGTGGTACTATAAAAAAAAGAATGGGCTAAATTCCAACGTTTAAGCTACCTCTTTATGACACTTAAAATGAATATTTGCCCTTTCCCTCTAAAAAGGAAAGGCAAGCAGGTAGATAGGCAGAGATTTATCTGAAAGTGGGAGGTAGGCTTGTTTTCAAAATCTTATTCTTGAAAGCAACACTGCAGAACCTAGTATTTTGGCTTTTCACATTTATGCTAACAATTGTGTAAACTATAATCCTTGGGAATTATGGAATCTCCTTTCAAAGAGGTATTAGGTGATTATGCCAAATGTTAAGGGCACAAATTATCTACTCAATGTAGGACTTGTATGTTTGATTCTATTCATATACCAGTAAAATATTTTGAGTAAGTTTTAGAGTTTTAGCTCTTATCGTTGAAAGAGCATTCTTTCTATATTTCTATACCAAGGCGAGACCTACAGTTCAAAATTCTACTAAGGAATTAATAAAAGTACAAAAACAATTATTCACACTGTATTGGATCTAGTCAGGTGGAAGTCTTGTTTAAGCTTGTTTTAAGCCCTATAATGAGCATGAGGTTAGATTCAACAGCAGAATGGATCCTTCCAATTCTATAATTCTACAATTTCAAATCTTTCTATATTTCAATTGCTTCTTGTATTTTTTTTTCTAAACAGAACAAAACTGTATAGGAAAGAAAGACTGGAAAACTGAAGCGTAACTTTTGATTGATAATGCTAGAGTCACTTCCAGAGAAGAAATGGTGAATGGATGTCCTTGAACAGAGGAAACAACATTATGGCTGAATTAGCATCTGGATGCTGGATCCGAGTTACTGAGATGTCTCTGGAGAAGGAGAGATTATAAGATTGTCCATTGGCAGGAACCAATGTTTCTGGGGTTGCTTAGGTGTCATGCAACTGAAAGTCAAGGGATTTCAGGAGGCTCACAAGCATAATGTAGCATCTAAGGCAGTGGTGGGATTCAAATAATTTAACAACCAGTTCTCTGCCCTAATGATTTCTTCCAACATCCAGTTCACCAAACTGCTCAGAAAGTTAACAACCAGTTCTCCCGAAGCAGAGGTGGGTTCCTACCAGTTTTATCCGGTTCTATAGAGTAGGTAGTAACTCTGCGATGATGTCATGGAGCTGGTTCCTTCGGTGTCTCCATGGGCGCCGCCATTTTGGATTTTTTGATTGCCGGCACAACCATGAGCGAACTAGCAGTAAGTTTCAGAATCCACCTCTGTCCCAAAGTGTGCGAACTGGCTGAATCCCACCACTGGTCTAAGGACTTTACATTTAACCAATCCTCATCTCTTAATTCCTTTAGGAATTACTCCCCCCCCCAGTTTTGAATATATTGAGAGCACTTGAAATTATGATATTCACTGGGTGAGTCTCCCTTAATCTGTATGGAAAAGATTTATAAATACCAACGTAAAGACACAGAAAAAAATATTTTTGGTCTAATCAGCAAAAGATTAGAGTGTTGGTTTTGAGAACATTTAAAAGAACGAAAGGTTCAGATAGATGTGAAATAAGACTTTAAAATTAATTCTATGAATCCTTTCTGTGGAAAATTGATGTTTTAAAACTCTAAAAATAGAAGCATAACAAGATAAGACTTCAATGCTTAGACACTACAGGGATTCAGAAGGAACTAAAGATTGCATTTAAAGGAGAAACAAATTACTTGCCAATAGTGGAGCAACATATTTCAACATGAAATGATATTTGGGAACAATGGCTCAGAAATTAATTTTAAAAATATCTGCTATCATTGATAAAAGGAATATAAAAGATGTGATACAATAGGAGCTCTATTATATATGTCTGAAACTGATTTAAATGTAGATTTGGATATACTGGATATACAAAAGAGCCCTAATAAAACTTTGAAGGATTTTGTGACAAGAGACAAGACAAAAATGAAAAGAAATCAAGCATTAAGAAAGAGATCAGTTGAACTTCTCAATTTTTTTAGAAGAGACAAAGAAAATAAACAAGAAATCAACTTCTAGGACATTATTTGAAGTGACTAAAAACTAAAACTATAGAGTATATATACAAATACATATAATATGTACTGGATTTTTACTGATTAGGAAAATGACAATGTTTTAAGGTCTTGTTTCTAAAAGAGTTGAGATGGGAAAAAGAGTTTATTTTATATTTTAATTCTATTTGACTAATGTGTTTTCTGTTGATAATTTTTAATGAATTTGGATTGACTATGATTTAATTATGAGGTTTGGGGATTTTTTTTTAATAGATAAAGGGTGAGATGTAGAAAAAATATCATAAATTGGGTTCTGGGATTAAATTTAAAATAGTTGTGATGTTATTTCTGGTACCTCTTAATGAACGTTTGCTGATTATGATACAATGACAAGATTTTAAGAGTTGTTTATAAACAAAGAGATGACATACGGGATGAAGGGATGTCTTATTTTTCAAGAGAAGATGAGTTGTCAAAACAAGCTTTTATACTTGGTGTGATAAGGGGAAAGTTATTTATATATTTTTCTTTCCCCCCTGAACTTTATACCTTTTATTCTTAACGTTTTGAAGTTTCTATTAGTTTTCATTGATATATTTGTACTCTTTAATAAAATTATTATTTAAAAACATAGCACTAGGAACCATCTACACAAGAAGTTATTATTGTTGATTGTAACTCTATTACTCAAAAGCACAGTTTAAGAAGATTACCTCTTAATCAGCCAGCTTCTATTTCCCAAATGCAGTTATAATTATTAATTTTCCTGCATTTTTGGTATAGTGAAATGCAAAGTAGAAACTTCGATTAACAGCAAAATAGCTCAGAGAAGCCACAAAACAATTCTGTCATCTCATATTGCATAGATAGAATTGCATGGTTAATCCCTTCCCACCTTGTACAATTCAGACAAGAACTGAAGAATATAAGGAAATAATACAAAATATGTTGTAATGATATGTCTCTATACTCTCTAACAATGAGGAAACACATGACAATTTTAGAAGAAGGGAACAATGTGAAAGCAATCCTACAAAGAGTTTAGTGACATGAACAGGTGATACAAGGCAATATTCTGCAAATGTAAATTGCTACAGTTCTCAGATGACAATTTATGACCATGTGTAAGTATGAACATGCAACAGCAATCTCCAAATCCATCATTTGTAGTAGCCAACACAATCCTTTTTTAAAATAAATATTCTGGAACATAACTGCCAATAGTTGTATAAGCACATGCAAGATGACAATGAACAGTGCACGCTCATTCAAGCATAAACATAAACAGGCCAGTAGCAATAGATACCTTGCTCCTTAGCAACAGAATTTATTCTTTAAGTCTAAGTATTACAGGTCTCTGTCCTTGTTATAAGATTTCTTGGAAAATGAATTTGTTTCATTAAAAAAAAAACTATAAATAGTTTAAAAGCAAGCAGATGATCATCTTAAGATTCTGGTTAAAAGTGATATATTCTGATAATTATATAATAAGGTCAGAGTGCTTGACATTGATGAAAGAATGGATATGTTTCTTCATGCATGCGTTCATCCTTCCATCTGAAGAAGCAGCACGGAAAAGCAGAAAGCTCGGAATGGGATGCATCCTCAAATACAGGACATGGAGACTGAGATTCATCTCACCTGGACTTGTGTGAAAGGTTTCACTTGAGAAGACAGACTCATTGCTTTTGAGAAAAACCCGCACTATATACTTCTCACCAGGAATCAGATCACTCAGCTCCAGAAAACCTTTAGCAGGGGAAGATTTCACTGTTTTGTTACCTGGGAAACAGAAATCTCATATCAAAGGTAGCTAAAAAGAAAAGAAGAGATTATTGTGTGGTCAAGCATCAAATTGGGATATGATGATAATTGCTGGCTGAATAACTTATTTCAGCAAGATGAACATCTAGAGTTTGAGACCTCACCCAATTCAAAGTTCAAGAATTTGTTTACAAGAGTTTTATAAACCAGTTTACATCACTGGCAGATTCGATTTTCTAGACACCATTTCACTAATCTAAGCACCAGCTTCAGCATCAATCAGATACAATTAGATGAAAGATTCTCACACAAATGGTTCTGTGATTGCAACCAAATCCAGAAAAATCATTTTGTTTCAAACCAAAATGAAACAAAAACAAAACCTCTATCTGGAAAAAGGAGCCTATTTTCATACAGATTCTGAGAAATTTCTAATTTGGATAGGAAGGAATTACCATAATTGTTTAATATTTCCAAGTATTAAATAATATTCACAAACCTTTCTCTGAAAATACTTTCATAGTGGCTTGATGTGTTGTTTTTAAATTTATCTACAGTTTTGGAAAGGTTAACGGGAAACATAATGAATCTACTCTTATTAAAACCATATAGAGGAATTAGAATATGAAATCCATGTCCAAATAGTCAGACATGGATCTGTAAATCCATGGGAAACTTGGGCTCTTAAAGACTGGATTAGATATGTGTATAAATGTAAATCATCATTATGACTGCAGTTCTTAAAGTGTTTCTGAGCAGCAAATTTCCATAAATATATTTATAACTGCAGTACAAATTAAAAAGTATTCCAGAGAAAGGAAGGCAGCCTTTCCTTTGGCCTTGTAGTAATCATCTGAATGGTATGCACAGAGATATTTCAAACTGTGCACAAGACATTGCACAAATCTCTTCAACATTACATCAAATATTTTATAGTCAGTCATATTAGCTGGTTATTAGGGTTATATATTCAATAAATTCCATGGATAGCATTTTTTTTGAACCACCACCACAATGTGGTTATTACACATTGAGCCTAAAGTCATCAACAAATACAGAATCGTAAAAATTAACTGAAATAAAACTCTAAGAGAAAACAAGACCTACAGCGCATTAAGTACTCTGCAACATTCCCATGAGCCCAATGCTTACTGTTGCTATACTCAACCACAAATTCAGTGTCAGCATCAAATGTGTGGTTCCAGGTGATGTTTGCCCAGTTATTGTTAGATGAAATTTTTACATTCCAGATGGGCGGCAGCTTTCCAACACCAGCTGGTGAACAGGTTAGAACAGAAGTTAGTAAACTAGATAATGTAGAAACAAGGCGTTCCAACTTAAGTGAAGGTTCTGGATTCATTAGCAATTAGATAACATGTGAAAAAAAATTGTCTATCACTTCTTTGACCTTTAGTCTATTGCCTACAGACTAGTAGTTTGGAAATGGTGTTTCATTAAAGAAACATAGTCACACTCTTGAAAGAACATACTTTGCACTGTATGCATCATTACTAGTACCAATAATAGATCCTCTCTTCCTTACAATGTAATGCAGACAATAATATTATCCACCCCTGCTTACCAGGGATCTTTCTAACTTTCATAGGAGGTTTGCTTTGTGCAATTCCATTTTCAATTTCACTCATAAACCTTTGCTCCAGGTTTGTCTCTCTTTTTTTGTTTGCCCTGAGAATGCAATAAAACCAAATATTGTGCATGTCCCAATGACCCATATTTTAGGAATCCACTGTTTTTTTATTCACAGTAAGCTAAATCTGTAAGCTATTTTTGCTACCTTCTGCTGGCTCCTACAGCTACTCCAAAGTAGGACAGATGTGTTTATGTAATTAAGTTCCCAAGTTGAGGGTATTTATGGGGCATCTTTTTTCAGAAACAAAAGTCCTAGGGACTTTTTGGGAGGGAGAGGGAGAGACTCCCCTTTTCTGAGACGCGCAGAACAGAATTATGTGAGAAACTACTGTGCGAATGAGCCTTAATTTACTTAACTACTTAGGAAGGATCTCAAACAATTTAGCAATTTAAGACTCGTCACATGAGACTGAGACTCTTAGTGCAGTTTTATTATTTTAAAAGCATTGTTTGCACTTGGAAACCTAGATGAAACTTTTGACTTACTAACTTCTAATGAAAGCTAACTTGTACTCTGCATGCTAGAATTCTTTTCAAATAAATGGATTGCTGATGCTGAACACTTTAATGGCTTGGCAGTAGCAGTTCCTGATAGTGTGTTTAAGTAGATTTATGAAACACAAATATATTCTGCTTCAACACTGCATCAAACCAAATAAAAGTTCAGTGCATTTTAAAATGTACCAGCTCTCTGATTTAATGTCTATCAAATCTAGAGAGAAAATCTTTTTGTTAGTATTCTGCACAGGACGCATTGATAATCCTTTGTCCTTTGTTGATTTTATGATAAGTTTAGCTGGCTTGGCAATTTTAGCAACAGGCTGTTGCTTAAGACTGCTTTATCTATCAGTATTTACCTGGATGATGTTAATATAAATATGAATTCAATTTGAATTACTTCTGGATAGATATACATATGATTATAAGCTTTTTGTATAAAGTGAATTATTACAATCCCTCTTTTTAATAGCAGCACATTTTTAAACAGTAAAATGCAGCCACTATGTAATGTGCATTTTCCTGTCAACTATATGTTTTTAATCTTCATGATAATATATTTCTCTTCCCAATAGAAGTTTTATTTTGAAATGTCTATATACTGCTGCCTAGTTCTAGTCATTACCACCACATAGTCATTCATATAATATATAGTTTTGAGCATCAGCTAAGAACTCTTTATATTGATGAAAACCAGGCATTATGTTGTGTAAACATGACTTAGAATACACGTGAGTATTCCCATTTTTTTCCTGATGAGACTCCAATCATTACAAGCAGCATTTAATCAGGATTATTAGGGTTTGCTTTAACTTTCATCAGGATTGTAAAATCATTGCTGGTCATGCCATGGCCAATTCTGAGTGAAATAATACCACTGGACTGAGAACATTTTAACCAAGAATCCCAGGTATTATTTTTTTTAGCAAAGGTTGTCTGGATATGATCAATTTCCCATGTCAGAAATTTGTACACAGGCAGCATTCTTTGTTTAGAGAAATTCAATTCAATAGTTCCTTGCTTTGAAACTATTCAATTGAAGCAATTCAATTCAATTCTGCACTGAATAATATTTCCCTCCTTAAGAGCATGTCTGAATGGGAAAAATCTATCTACAAGAATATTATTGCATAACATAGGAATGTCTTGTGATTAAACTTAGAGGTTGCAGACTTTTTTCAGCTAAAATATTTTAATCTTTATTCCCAAACCAAGGGAATATCAGGAAAAAATATGTAAAAAATCCTGAGCCTGTCTTTGCCTGTCTAGTTATCAATTTGGCTATCAATTAGAATGAGAAAGCAAAACAAAACTGGTCCAAGTTTGCTATGGCAGAATATATTGACAACAGAAAAGGTGCATTAAAATGGGCAAGTTTTGGCTCAGGGGCTTTGGTGAAAAAAATCCTTCACGTCTTATGAGAAAGGCAATTGGACAACAGCTTGGAATGCTACTGACTGCTTTATACTTTAGCCCATCTCTTCCATGGGGAGATCCAAGGCAGAGCTGCTGTTAATGAGTTTGAAAAGCTTTAGAATGGAAGACTTTCTGTTACTTTGCTCAGTAAAGATACTGCGTTTTAAATTGGTATTACAGTTGATTCTGATTCTATTTCAATTTGATATTGATTCTGGTGATAAATGTTTTGATTCTCCAGATGGTAACAGATCAGAGCTGGAATCTCCAAGCTGTAGATCTAAGCTTAGAAGATTTTGGAATCCATTTTTTTTATAGGGGATCCCTATGCTTTCTAGTATAGACACTCTTTTGGAAGGTCCCTGAAGGTGTAATTCTGCTCATGGGCCTGGGGAATCCAGAGTGGGATGGAGCCCATTAAATGCCTGGTATGAGTATGTGTTATTGGCCAGGATGGCGGGATGGGGTTTATTATTTTAGCCTTGAGTTTCTGTGAGTAGGTGGCATTATAATTTTTTAAAATAAATAAATAAATGCCACTTTGCAAATGAGGAACAGTAAAACAGTAATATAGATGCAGAGAGATCCACTCCAAACCATCCTGACTGAAGTTGCTTAATTATCAACTGTTCCTTGAAGAGATGTCAATAATTGGGATATTTCAGTCCGAGATGATCCTTGGTATGCTATATTGCGAATAAAAAAATAATCTCATTTTAGTATTCTATCCATTGTAACTATGCATAATCTATTAGAATGCAAATGAACAGAGTCTGGCTTTCTGTGATGTCTATAAAGGACATATTTGAAAAGGAGAATCCAGATTGTCTATAGCAGGCTACGAAGTAATGCTGGAAACACAAAGTTTTATAGAAACTGTTCTGGATAGTCTTTTTAACATTTGGGATCATGGTAAATCTTTAAAAATAATCCAATGATTAATATGCTGCTAAAAAAAATGACTATGCTTAGAGGAAAATCCTGGTTCTGCTTGATTTAGAAATCATCTACACTTTGATGTTAAGCTGGTATATTAGGCTTAAAGTATATGAAACACCCTGAAAGGGCTTAGACAGGTAACATAAACCGAAGAGGAAAACACAGAAGCTGAGCCCCGGTACTTGATACCTATTGTACTAGCAACAAGTGTGGTGATGATTGCTGGCTCTGTGGTGGTTGCAGCTTCTGTGGTGGTTGTTACAGCTTCTGTGGTAGGAGTGGTTATAACTTCTGTGGTGGTGGTGGTGGTTACAACTTCGGTAATGGTGGTTGGGACAGTAGTTTCTGAAATGGTGGTTGCGGCCACAGTTGGAACATCTGTAGTTTGGTGAATGGTTGGAGAGATTAAAACTAGGAGAGGGAAGCGCAAAAAACTGCTTTTAAAAGATACTATGATTTCAATTCTCTGGCTTTGCCAATTATTTGTTGAAGCTAAACATGCAGGCATGTGAAGACAAAATGGACCAAGACATTCGTTCACACATACGTACTGCCAAATGTAAACAGCATATAATTCTTCTAACTAAAGAATTCTTTTTTTCAAAAGAGAAACAAAGCTTGCATTTCATTCTTTCCTTGGCGGTCTTATAGTAAGATTTCTCCATCTCAGAAAGACAGGATGGTCAGTTATGGGAGATGCTTAGAGTGTCTCAGATGAAGGGGCATGCAGAAAATGCTGAAGACAAGCAGAGGGCAAACATGCAAACCCCAAACAGATAGTTCTCATAAACAAGCTATTCGTTTTAAATTTACTATTCATTGATTCAACAGATTGCTCTCTTCGTGGCCTTGAGAGCTTAAAAGTACTCCAGCCTCTGAAGGCAATTAATATAGGCAAATCTGCCTGTAAATGGAAAGAAAGGAATCACAAGGACTGTGAAAGGATAAAGAGAATGTATTTGTCTTGTCTTAATAATATGAGTAAAGCCAATAATACTTTGATTAGCAAACTGAAATAGCAAGAAGCTCTAAGGAAACAAAACAATGCAGAACAAGACACTTTCAGTGATGAGAAATTCTAACTTTGTCTTATCATTTTAAGGAAATGAAGATATATGTTCAAATAAGAAAAGTAATCTTGAATCTTTAAGTCGTTCCGCTAAAATAAAAAAATATATAGATTCCATTTTGCAATAAAACAGCCAGTTACTGCAAATTCTGAAGTACTCCTCTTGGAAACATATTTATCTTTTTTACATATTTATCTTCTTCATGAATTAGGATGATTCTTTTAAAAATATGCTAGGGATGTTATTTGGATTCTTTTAAGCCTAACAGAAATATTTTGATATTAGTAGTGAAACACAAAAGAATCCATATTATCATAATGGCAAAATATTTTTTTTAAATCATCTTATGTGTGGAAAGAGAAGTCATCTCTCTGTGTGTGTGATTAATGCACTACCTCATGAGACAAAATGCATTAACAGAAATGATGTAAAATAGATTTGCATAAAAATTGCATATGGCAATGCATATGTATAAATGCAAAATTTAAATAATTACCCTATTTATACAGAAATAGACTAGGCATAATGGATGAGAGAGCACAGTCTGTGATTGAGGTGCCTAAAGTTGGTAAGCAATTCTAGATCCTTATAAGACATTTATTTTCCCTTCTTCTGTTTCCCTCTGAAATTTAGATAGCTCTGTAATTAAGGGATATAATTAAAGAACAACCCTCTGATTGTCAATCAAAGAAAGGATTACATAAATAAACCCATGCTTAACTTGTTCTGGACTCTGAGAATCTTATTCCTTATAATCTGCTTATAAACAAGGAGTTTAGTTAGATCTTGTTGCCAACTGCTAAAAGCTGAATGTATAGCCACCTCAGAGGTTTCTGGAGAAGATATATTTTTTAAATTCTGCTGTAGAAATATCTAAAAAGCATATTCTTCAAGTAGACACTATGATGTAGAAAATTACATACACCAGTTCATTCACCTCCTGCATGGTGGTGGTAAGAATGAGGTTGTCAAAGAGGCAGATGACAAAGGAAAGATAATTCTGTCTATCAGTGCCAAGGATTTCTGACAGATTCAACATAGTCTATAATTTAGCAAATATTTATGATGGGTAATAAAGTAAAATAACAATCAAATGTAGTTCCCTTAAAATATGTCAGCATGTCATTCTTCTTTATTGATGGAACAAAGAAAGAACAGCTCAAAAAAATGAGAACTTCAATATAAAGAGTTCCCCAAAACCACATACCCAAGTTTTGTAATACTATAAATAGAGGCATCAGTTAAGAATTAGTTTTTCTACTCATCCCCAATATACTTTTGGAGGCTCATGTATATTGTAGCAGTCAAAGAAGGGGTAGGACATACAATAGGGACAGGTGAAAATAGTGAGGGAATTTGGAAAAATTGCCTTCTGTTTTACAGATGTGTTTCTGAAGTTTTAGCAGAACTGGGTTTCAATTAGTAGCTATGCTTTATTTTATACACGTGGAACATTAGTTTATGCTCCAAGGACTAAGAAGTTGTGAAGAAATGAAAAAAATGTCACAATTCTGCTACACCTTTTTCAAAACCTCTGAGTGTTGCCATTTATTTTTCAGGAAGCATTTGTGCTAAATGGCCCATTGGTAGGATAAGTCTTAGTCTGTTAAAGTAGTAGAAATTGGCCCTAAGCAGCCAAGTCTCAATTAAATAGGCAATTAGATTTAGAAACTCTTAAGAAAACAGAGGCTGATCCAATTTGTTATGGACCAAGCACAGCAAAATTAAATTAACCCAAGATGCCTTGAACTGTGGAACTATAGACTTTTATTGTTGATAAGCTTAGTCCCAGCAGTAGGTTTGGAAAGGTAGGAAAGGTTGTTTTGAATCTTTTCCCTAAGTATTAGAGTAACAGGAAACACATAATCTTTTATACTTTGCAAATCATTTCATACTTCTAAATTATTTAGTTCATGTGAACTTTCCATGCCATTTGCTTAAAAATAATTAAACTGAATTATTCCATTCTTGTATACAGTAATATGAAAAGGATTATATCTTTTACTATTATAAACAGAAGAAAAGGCACAGTTTGCTTTGGATATACCGTAATTAAAATGTCAATATGAGAATTCCACACCATTATGTTAGTGCTCTTTCCTTATGCATATTTAAGTCTATGGCAACATGAACAAAAAATAGCATTTAAGGCTGGAGTTTTGCTCCCAGTCTACTCAAATGAGAAGCTCAATCCCGAAGGATATGAATGAGGAGCAAAACTATACTTTTGGTTAATAAGATTGTAAATAAGTCAAAAATTGGTGAAAATAAATCAGCCTGAGCTAAATAAAATGCTAAGAATACAATATGAAAGCATGTACCCCTGGGTGTGACTATTCTTGATAATTTGGCTCTACTGCTTTTTGAATACCGATAGAAAAGAATATTTATAGCTGAGGGTTGAAATATGGGGTCTTGGTGCTCTCTGAGTTTGGCTATTTTCTTGCAGACATTTCATTACCAAACTAGGGAACAACATCAGTGCTAGCATGGCCTTCTGAATAGAATGCTCATGGATATATTTTTTGAAATATTATTTGAAAACAATTGGGCTTCTTCCTTCCAATCTTCTTGATTCCCCCCCTTTAAATGACAATTTAATACTGAAAAAAGCTTTCCTAACCTGATGCCTTTAGAAATTTTGGAGTTCAACCCTCCTGGTGATCTATAGTAATGCGATCTCATGGGATTCTGTTCGTTTATCCCAAAACCATACAATGGCAAAATTAAAACATCAAACTTCAAAATAAAAACAAGAAACTGTGAAAAGTTTCAGTTAAAGGTTTATTTGCCAACTCTATTCAATGTTGAAGAAATCCTGGTCTGATCTAGCAGACTCCGTCCTTCAACTAAATCTGATAGACTTTTTTCCTTCCATTTTGTGTCCAAAGATATACCCAAAGAATACGAAGGCAGATACTTTCACTATATGAAAGGGAATAAATGCCAACATGCAAACTATTGGAAGGCTTCAGCTGAAATCAGTATCTGTGCACCTTTTGGACTTTTACAGACTGCTGTATAGTCTTGAGCTATTTTCCTACCAGATTGTTGGTATTACAGGAATTAATTCATAAATTCAATTCCCACATTCAGTTTAATAAAGAGAGAAAATTTCTCATTTTCAATCCTTTGGTATAATTTTAATTGTCAACTGAAGATCTTTTATGTAAGAGAAGCTATTCCATTTCTTCAGAGTTCCATACAGGTTCTATCCCAAATGTGAGTTGCAGATAATATAAAGAATGAAATTTTAAGATGCTCTTTTACATCAATTGTGATGTAAATAGTCAAGTTGTCTTCACAAGTTATAATAAAGCTAATGTGTTTGCATTTATCTTTTTTCCCTAGTATCTTATGTCAGCTAGCTTTTGATCTCTTCAGATTCCACAAAAATCATTCTCACACAGAGAATGGGTGAGGTGAGCAGGAAAAGAGGAAGAGACACATATAGAAAGAAAAAAATGGTTGCAGAATTAAACTGAAAAAGTACATAGTCTCTTGAGTTATTATGACAAATGAGGCTTTGCGTGACTTAATTAAAGGCATTTGACATAATCCTAAAACCCAGTTGGACTGCAAATGGTTCCCTACCACTGAAGACGTAGCCTATCCCTTTTGAAGTGAACAAAAACAGGTTCACAAAAGGGAAGTTAGTTGTAAGACCATAACAAAGATGAACACTATATTATAAGTGAAAAAAGGGTAAAAACTGCTGCAGACTTTACAACAGGATAAAATTACAACAGGATGAAAAATTTCTCAGATCCTCTGAGATCCAGATGCTGATATATGCTGGATTATTTCTCCAACAATCTCTAGCCCAGCGTCCCCCAAGCTTTTGGGCACCAGGGACTGGTTCCATGGAGCAGAGGAACCGTGGTTTCATATGCTGCCTGCATTCTGCAAATGGCCCAGTTTCTGGTGTGCCATGGACCATGCTGGTCCATGGACTGGCGGTTGGGGACTTTTGCTCTAACTCAGATGTGTCAAACTGGCAGCCTGCAGGCCAGATGCATCACGTGTAGACCATGCCCATCCCAGCTCCATGAAGGGGGAAAATGTCGCAATACGTCACGTGACCCGTGCTCTACCTAATACATGACTTCAAATGGGAGCAGTAATGCAACACATCTGAAAAGCATATTAGAACGAGAAAGGCTGAGTTTTGTTTCTCTAATAAAATATGTGTTGTGCAAAATTTCAAGGGTGAAAATGCAACTATCAATTGTGATGTAATTTTGTGTCACTTATTGGGCATAAAAATGGCCTTCAAAATGTGCATTTATTTGATGGGCAAGAGGGGAGGTCTTAAGATTTTGGGAAGGCTCTTCAGTTTCTATTACTCATGGGTTACTTTGAGCCTTGCATTGTCACATGGTAACAATGAACCTTTTCAATGAATCGTTAACTCTTCAACAATTCTTTCAATGAACTATAACCTTTTCTACATTTGTTTAATCTATTTTTGTTTCATTCATTACAGGGATGCTATTCATAATGTAGATAAACAATGTGACACAACTTTTAATTTAAATACACAAATATAAGTATAAATAAAACAATGTATAAAAGATCAGGTTTAATATATAAAACTTTTAGCAATAATTGAACAAAATAATCCTCATCTATTTTTAACAGTGCCTATTAAATAAATCTGTGTTACTGGGATCAGATGGATAGAAAATGTAAGCGCCTCAAGCAACATTAGGTAAATTTAGAGAAAATGCATTATGTGTCCTAAAATTGCAATCTGGAGAACTCTAGTGCACATGCTTTATACAGATGAGTGAAATTCAAGTAGAAGCATTTCAGATTCCTTTTTGACAGATGTCTAAGTGCCAAGAACTGGACTGCTTTAAAGCTAATTGATTTTTTGCCAAAATTTCACAAGGCAATAACCTATATTGTTAGATGTATTTTGGTTTTTGTACTGAAAGAGTCACCAGTGTTCAGAAGTAATTTAATACATGCTTGGGACAAACAAGTCCAACTCTTATTCCATAAGATATTCCTACTTTCCTGAATTTTGAACTTTAATCACCATAACTATCTTAAAGCATCTTACTGAGTACAGTATAATGGCAGCTGAGAAAGGTTAATACCAACCTGTACATGCCATGTTACTACAGGCCATGTTACGAAACCAAGGCATATAAAGATGAAATATATAAATTAGTAAGATCACAGTATATGAACTCTTAGCAAGGACTGCCCTCACAACGTAGATTACTCAACTAAATAAGATTGCTATCATGGAATTATGTCTTCAAATAATAAATTGGTATTCATCATTATTATTTAACTTAAATGTTAACTTAAATTAAACCAGAAACACTTTTTCCCAAAGCATTGATACAGGGATTGTCAAATTTCAATATCTGTTGGACACATTTAGAATGTTGATGAAGCTTCATGGACAGCATCACCAAACAATGTTACAAAACATGGCAACTTTTATATGTTATTTGATGAAAATTATATAAACCACATTGCAGATTTGGCAGAATGGAGAATTTTAGGCCTTGTGACAAAAGATTAGATTAGCAGAAGTAGCAAATCCCCTGCTGTGGAAAAAGCAAAGTAAAGAATAAGCTAAAGGACTCCAGAGGGAGGTCTATGAAAATAAGAGAAGGAGATCATCACCCTGTGAGTTTGGGATTAATTTTTCCTCTAGAGCTAAAGCTGAATTAAAAATATTCCATTCTTTGCATCTGCATAAATGTATGATAGAAAGGAACTCAGCTGTTAAACACAAAAGAAAGAAGGGCCATGTTTTCTTATTTGAAATATATCCCCTTAACGAGCATGCACTCCAGGCTTAAATATAAAGGGATTCTCTGATTAGATAGAGAAAACTATTGAATATGAGAGACAGACATACTGCAAAGAGTAATGGACACCCGGTAGCATTTGAGTAGTGCTGACCTACAATGGCTAGTCTAAAAGCAAAATCATATGACTCATAAGCCTCCTTGTGTCATAATAAACCTTTTAAAAAATCACATATGGCAGCAAAGTTTTAAAGAAAGGGAGAGAAGAGTTGTGAGATCTCATGGGCTACATCCACCCTGGTAGTCTTTTGTTCCCCTATTCTGTCTTCTCTATAATTTTAGACAATGTACCTTTCATCAAAGTCTAATAGTAGGAAGAAGTTCAAATTTATAGTTGAGAACCAAACAGTCTTCGCACTAGAGACAAACTCCACATGCAACATGCAGACCCAAAAGAGCTGGATTTATTGCTTTCAGACACACTGCAGGAATATGTTTAATGGCTGTGGTATAAGAGTTCAGCTCAAACAGGCTGCCACACACAACAGATGTGCTGTTTCTAGTTCATTAGCTAAGAATAAATGAAACCAAGGGACTCTTGACTTTTCCCCAGAGTAAAGGTTTCCATTTAAGTTCTGTTATTCGAACCTCTATGTGCAAGTGCCATTTGCTTTCTCTAGCTGCAAAGAGCACAGAAGATTAGTGCTAGGCTTATCTTAAAGGAAAATAGCATAATAGGCCTATTTCATGAATATATAAAGAACAGAGAAGGTAGCAATAAGTAGAAAGAAAACTAATAAGAACTATAGATAAATCGGTTTTGTTCATTTGTTATACATGCAAGAGAAAAATACCGTACCTCCTCTGCATAATTTTTAGGTGTTTGCATTTGACTATAGCTTTTGGGTGGGGTACAAGGAGGTGGATAAGTGGAAGGGAAAATTAAGGAAGCTCGAGAGGACTTTAAGATAGGAAAAATTCAATGGTGTAGAAGCAAAGATACCATAAAACTGGCATTGATTATTGGAAGAACAAGGCATGTTATTTCTGAGATGCTAAAGTAGGAAAATTATGAATGTGAAAATAGGATAATAGATACTGAAATGAGATAGCTATAAAACAAAATGTAAGATAATCATTTACCTATAATCATTGTTAATTTACAGAATTTGTTTAGCCCTGGAAGAGATTACGAATTCTTTTTTTTTATTATTCTATAGTTTCTATATTAGCTGCATTGTTTTAAAAAGACATTTCAAAGGGTTCAAAGTATTCTAACAACTACACTGGAAATTGCCTTATGACCATTTTGGAGGATGAAAAAATAATATAAATATTGTTATTAATACGAGTATATAATTTTAAAGCAAGTTGTGTTTATAATGAAATAAGAAATAATATGGTTTGCTTTTGCTTTGACTGAACTTCAGAAAATGTCAATAGTTCAGAAAAAACAAAAGAAGCTAATATATACTTTTCATTTGTTTATATGGATACTTTTGTTTAACCAATATAATAGCTAGAAAGGCATAAAAGTTTATTCAACTCTTCATCATTTTCAAATCTTTTAAAATGTAATCATATACTTCTAAAAGTCCAGCAGTGCCATGAGCTAAAATGAACATGAAACCTTACATACTCATACAATTATTTAATTATTCAAAGAAAATTCTAATGGACTGTTAGATCACAATAATGACTTTCCCAGAGTATGTATACAGAACATACTTTTGAATGGCTCATTTAATATTTTATGAACTCTGATGGAGAGCTAAACCTATTTCCAAGAACATTTTTTCCCCATTTGGCAATGAGAGGAAATTGAAAAGGAAATAGACCACTAATTTGCTCTAAATCAAACAACTACAAAAAGATGCATACATGAAATAATTCAGTAAGTGAGATAATAGTGCCAAACTGAATGAACCATAAATGTGAGGACTGAAATATAGTTCTGGTGAAGAAGTAGCATCTTAATTTTCTCTCTCTCTTGATTTCTACTCTTAATATATTTGATTTATCTCCCATTTCTGCATATAGAGTGAATAACACTCTTTCTCTCTTTCAATGTGCATTATATCAGCCTTTTAAAAAGGCTGATATAATGCAGACTGGAATTTATGTAGCAATATATAATATGTATTTTGCAATTCTACTTCACAGAATCAGCGGACACTACATTTTGGAGAAGAATGCATTCTTTAAAGATTGCTAGAAGGTGACTTTTCCTCAGTATGTAGAGTGACATCTCAAAGCACTATCTAACAAACATTTCTACTTTCCTTTTCTTTTCTGGTGAAAGAGGCAGCAATGACAAATATTATGGAGTGGCTCTACTACTGTATGTATCACAGCATTAGCAATTGAGATCTATATACCTGGCAGGTAATTTCTTCCTTTCTAAGAACAGTATATGTGCTGAACAATAAACCTGTACTTGTTGCTATAGGCCTTAATTCTGGCTTTCACACAGGGCACATTATGGAATAAGCTTTCTTTATTAGTAACAAAAGTATATGTTGTCTGCTTAGGCACTGACCCTGTCTAAAAAAAGTATACAATCTGGGGTAATGGGCTTCATACAGTCCTCAGCCCTATTTCAAAACTCTGCAAGTGAACGCTTTTTAGCTGGGATCATACCTACTGTTTGTTTCAATATCCATTAAATGGGATCCAGTAGATCATCCAAAAGGGAAATCAATTCTTGATGGGTGGAGGGGGGAAGCTTATTGAGGCCTAAACTGAGAGCTGCCATATATTTGCCCATAAAAACAAAGAAAAAAAATCTGAATATAGTGTTTCAGATCTACATTTTTCTCTCCAAGCCATAAATGCTGAAATTAGGCAAACTAGTTTATTTTGACTATTCTTTCTAGTCTGGTATCCTAGATATGAAATGACTGGCAATTCTGGGTCATTATCCTGCACACCTAGAAGATATTGAATGGGAAAACTCTGCTTTAGATCACATCAATATTTACAAAGTGGTTCATATATCACTGTAATTTTAATAATTTAAATATGCAGTCTTATTCTATGTAAAATATGTTAGCCTGAAGGACATATTTTACAGCATTTTTAAAAACAACATTTTTAAAGAACATTTATCTTGTTCTATCAATTCAATGTCCCAGAACTGTCAAGCCTGGAATTCTTAATACTTTCCAGTTTTTGCTTAACATTATTAAATCTGACCCTCCTATTCTCTACCCTTTTATACAATCTAAATCAAAGTGTTATTTTCTACAGTGTAAGGTCTCCCTTGAATGCAAAAATAAGCACATTTAAACTAATTTGCCTGCAAAGTATTTTTTTTAAATATATATAATTAAGTTTATTCCTTTTTTTCTGAAAAAAAGAATAAAGAAATAATGGTTCTCTTTCTACTAAGAGGCGGGAGAAGGGGACAATGCATTTCATAAAAGCAATAAAAATCATAAAGAAACGGAAGACTCTGAAATAAAGGATAAGTAAATGTATTTTTTTTAAAGTTCAAGATTTTTAATGTTACTCAAGGGGTTGCAGAGAAAACGTAGAACTGAATAAAGCTGGTATAAAATGGTGCTCACCACAGGAAGCAAGAAAATAACTTGAATGCTAGAAATCTGGGTGCCCAGAGTTTGAAATTAGTACCAAGAGGAGTGCGAAGACGATGAGATAAAAGAGAGAGACAACAGGGGGCATTTTCTGAAGGAGGCTACCCGAAAAAGTGAGAAGAAAAACCAAAACTTAGAATAGGAAGAGATGTGAAAAGACAGAGTTGTGAAGACCTGGAGGTAAGAAAAACAGAAGTGTAATTAGTATGTGTTCTAGATAGAAAAAATGAGATTACTTGTGAGGAAAAGGCAAAGGGAGAATGCGCAAAGTTGTATTTCACTGCTATGTGTTCTTCTGATGTGATTAGGTAGACAAGATTAGCCTGTAAAGGGAATTATCCAATATGTCAGCTAGAGAGAGTACTGAACCTAAGAAAGCAAGGTCGACCCAGTTAGGAAGGAGGCAGACTGGGACTGGTAATGCCAAGGATTTGGAGGAATTAGCAATGCAATCCAAGAGAGCTCAAGTTGCCAGAAGTGAGATTTCTTGTAATCTGAAAAAATGTGAAGGAGATACTGAGCAAACTTCAGGGCACCGAAATTACAGTCCATTGAATTCAATAGTTACAATAAATCTGGTTGTTTTTTTTCCATAGTTATTTTTAATGCAAGTGGAATTGTTTGTTTTTAATTTTGGCTCCATGAAAATACCAAAGTATAATTTTCGGTTCATAGCTACAAACTCACCTTGAGTTTTATTCAGTCTTGGGGAAAGGGGGAGAGAAGTCCCTTAAAGCATACTTTAAGAGAGTTTAGGGCAGTAGCAAGCTTGGATAAAGGGTTTGGAATATGTTTGAGATAAAACACTGACAGGAACTTGATTCCTGTGAGTTTACTTTGAGGCCAAAACAAGGCTACCCAAAAAGAGCCAAAGTTGCATACATAAAACTCTAGTTGGGATAAAGCAAATCTAGCTAAAGGAAACATTAAATTAGTCAGAAACAGCAAAAGGTTGAATTCAAGAAATAGTTCAGTCATAAGATAGTTATCCAGCATACGTGATATGAATTAGAAGCTCTGCTATTAAACATAACCTTCTCCCAAGAAAAACAGCTGCCAGGCAACACAGACTCAAAAGGACAGCATCTACCTCTCTGTGGAAAGGTATAAAGAAAGCAGACCATGAAATAATAAGTTCTATGATTGACTCAGCAGATGAAAACTTACTCTTTTCCAGTTGTAAACCTGAACATTTAATGGAAGTCTTAGGATAGACTTCCATTAAATGTTGCCTGTATGAAGTTTTGGGCTACAGAAATAGAACTTCCATCCAGATCCAAGTTGGCTGTGCTGGCATAGAATTTGAGAGATTCTAGCCCATCTAGCCTGATTTGGATATCAGGTTGGAAAAAGGTACCTTAGATGGAAAGATGTTGCCTGAATTTATATACAAGCTAAGAGTATGGAGACATTTCAGCAATTTTGTGGCTAGACTACCTTCCCAGGATTTTATGGATGTTCTGAACTTCATCAGTTCAGAAGAATAAATAGGATGAAATGAACAGGAAAAATTAAAAAAAAAGTTTAAATAAATATCAAAGTCAATAAAATGACTGAATGTTGTGTTGCTGATCAGCATACAATATGTGTGTGTGTGTGTGTGTGTGTGTGTGTGTGTGTGGTGGTTATTTTTAATAGATTTAGGACCAATCTTGCCAAGTCCAACCAATAAAAGCAGACTCACGATACACTTTCAATAGAAATAATACATTTTTCAATATCTTATGCCCAAGACAGATCAATCTGTTACCCTTGCATTTGAGAGAGGGGGGAAAAAGCAATAAAGGGGAGAGGAGACTCTGAATTTAACAAAGTTAGGTAGGCAAACTAATAGCAGTTAAACCAATTGTTCCAACAACAACAACAAAAAAGCCAAAAAAAGCTTATATAAGAAGCTAGTCAATTTCTGCAAATACAACTGAAACTATAGAAAAATGTAATTAATTATTTTCTGTTTGAATGAAACAATATTGAAAGTTCAAAAGGAAATTGTTTTTGCCCAAGTTATATTTAAGTTGAAAGCCAGTTTAGTATAGTAGTTAAGCCATCAGCCTTGATACCTGGAGATCAGTGAGTTCTAGTCCTGCCTTAAGTACAAAACCAGCTGGGTGGCCTGGACCAATCGCTGTATCTCAGCCCTAGGAAGAAGGCAAACTACTTCTGAAAAACCTTGCCAAGTAAACTGCAGGGACTTGTCGAAGCAACTCTCAAGAATTGGACTTTCAACTGAATGGAAGAAAAAACAAGAACTTCAAAATCCATTTTCATTTTTTCCAAAATTCTGCAGGGTAACTGACCCAGAAGAGAGTCCTCAGCCAAAACAAATAGTTCATTTCTTATTTCTGAGTAATTATACCTCAGAAATTACAGAATGAAAACATATGAAAAGGAAGTCAAGGAAGGGTGTATTAGTAAATATTTTGTGTGGGCAATGCATTTTGTGGATACTCTTACATGTTTTCCTCTCTTAAGTTTAAATTTCAGGAATGATTAACCCTAACCCTAACTTTAATAGTGCTCTATGAACAGATTTCTATAAAATTCCTAGTTTAAAATTTAAAACTTGATTGCAGAAAATACGACTTCAGTAACAGAGTTGTCAATGCCTGGAATGCACTACTTAACTCTGTGATTTCTTTCCCAAATCCCCAAAACTTTAACCTTCGACCGTCTACTGTCAACCTCACTCCATTCCTAAGAGGTCCTTAAGGGGCGTGCATAAGCACACCAGCGTGCCTACTGTCCCTGTCCTAATATTCCCTTTATTCGTATCCATTTTTTGTATTCATAATCATGTTTAAACTTATATTTGTTATCTAATACATGCTTGATGAAATAAATAAAGAACAGAACAGACAAAAACCTCTCATTCCCTGAAAGGAAATCAAGTATATGAACGTCCTACCAAGAAAAGCATCAATTCCTTTCTGATGACCTTGGAAAATTGATGCTATTCCACAAAGATGAGCTCAGAAAAACACAGCATCTTCACTATACTTTATAATCAGAAGAACCAATGCTCATGAAAGAGAACCTTTCACAATATTGCTTGATTTTTTAAAAAATACGCCATAAGGCTATCTTTTCTTTTTAGAAAAGTGTTTTCAAGTTTGTAACGTGTCTAGAATAGAGATGTACAAGTACATTTCCTGAACTCCGTGCAGCTCCACAAAGTCCTTGGCATGTTTAAAGTTGCATTTTTATGTAAAAAAAAAATGAAAAGAAAAAGGCAAACTATTAAACATATGGGCAGCAGTCATAAATCAGTTAAACTAGGTTATATTTTAATTAAACATCAATTTGTATTAAATTAAGTGCTATTTTTGTCCTGGCCCTACCCACTTTTTGAAGTGTTCCTCCCAGTTGTGGATCAACTCTTCTATAGAAAACTCCTTGTTTTCTGAAGACTGGAACAAAGTAGCCTAGAGGCCTTATGTGATATATTCCTCCTTTATAGTGCTCTGAAGACTGAGAGCACACCGAGGACTCAGGATTTTTCATTTACCAGTCATCCATCCATTCTCCTTCCATTCTTCCCACGGTGCTGAACCAAATGTGACTTCTCTGCATTACTATGTTAAGCAGCAATAGCAGCAAAAATCAAATAGATCAGTAAAATGCATCAGCCAAAGCCTATCATGCATACATGCTCAGCAGCAACTGAAATTTAATGGTCAACCCTTTCAATGGTTTTTTAACCCCAGAAAGAGGAGCTATTGGCTAACTCATCTGACAGTGCTTTTCTGATCTTATCCCTCATACCATTGAAAAGGTTAACATAGTGCATGCGTAGTGATTCCAAGAGCCAAGCCTGAGTCACACGCCCCCATGCCTTTTTATGCTGCCAGTAGATACAATACCTGAGGTTGGAAGAACTTCAGAAGTGTAGCATCAAATACAAGGAAGGGAAACATGAGGAGAGAAAGGAAAGAAAGAACACAGAAATATATAAAACCACTATAAAAATACAATCTACAAACATGGCAGCCTGAGACTGTTAAGAAAAAGAAAACATTTAAACCCATCATTTCCAATTAATAATACTGTAATGGCCACTCAAACCAGTACAAGAAGTTGTGGTAGATTCAATTCCTTTGTTTTTTTAAACTACATACTGTTGGCTTTCATTTATTTTCCTTGAAGGTTAGGAGAAATTCTACTCAAGTGCTATTTATTGCAAGTTCATTACCATTTCTATGTTTATGATGGATGAGACACTATAGAATGCAAATAACCACAAGTCAGCGTTTTTTTCATTCTAATCCCCTGGCTCAAATAACATCTATGGTTCTTTTATCATCCATCCATCCACTCACCCACTCACCCACCCACTCATCCATTAACCCGATGTCTCTTAAATTTGTAGTAGAAAAGAAAATGGCAAGGTTTGTTTCATTTCAGACAACTCCAAATGTTTAGCCATGTATTGGCCATGGTCTATAGAGATCATTCATTAATAATCTGAGGAATCTGCTTTTATTTAGACAGCCTGAAAAAAACTTACTTGTGAGATTCCTTGGGAAGCCTATTAAGGCTCTCTCTACTTTATGGACTCATAAAGTAATTGCAACATTTACTGAATCCTTATTGAATTCCAGTTGTAACACTCCACAGTTCTATACATACTGACAATGCATTCAACTGATAATATAGTATGGCTTTTGCTAGGTGTCTGCAGTACTCAGAATGCAATATGAACAAATGCACAATGTTCTTTCTTTAGCATCAGCATGTACAAACAGCACACAGCAGCTACAGCTAATCATCACTGCAGATGAGTATCAGGACAGCTTGTTGCTTATTTACACTACATCAGAAATTGCCAGAAGGAATAAAGAAAGCTACACATCCAATGCAAATGGCATATATCTGTCTATACTTCTGATTTTTGGCAAACCATTTCTGATTTTGACCACATGTAGCAAACAAGTTATAATAATCAAAATGTTGAATCAAAATAGGATCCTCAACTAGCATCACACTGGGTTTGAATCCAGATTCAGTTTTAAAGTATAGTCAATGTAAATCACAAATGGTACACAATGTTTTCTTAGAAAATTTCCCTTTTATATACATGAAGGCAAAGGAAGGTACAGTGTACGTGAGACGCAGAAAATTGCTTCAGTTCCTTTTTGTACTGATAAGGACTGTGGTTTGTTATATTTAACTGCAGCTGCTATACTTATAATCTCAAACTATTTCAGACTCCAGAAATAATTACAAACACATTTGCAATGGTTGTATACAGGGGTAGTATTCACTTACCTTTGCTATAGGTTTGCAAATGTGAGCACACTCGCACTTCGCTCGCATGGCCCACCTCTGCGCATGCGCAGAGCCTTCCACGCATGCACAGAGGGGCAAAAATGGGATGTGATGATGTCAGGGTGGGTGGGCGGAGCCTCCTGCAGCCGCCACTACCGGTTTGTGCGAACTGGATAGAAGT
>JANHFT010002776.1:230526-245425 GCA_032467955.1 Pseudoxenodon macrops | reverse complement strand
TCTGCATATGCGCAGATCATCCGTGATGATGTCAGGGTGGGTGGGCGGAGCCTCCTGCAGCCGCCACTACCGTTTTGTGCGAACTGGATAGAAGTGGCTGAATACCACCACTTGTTGTATATTATGTATATTATATTACAGACATATTCAGATCACTGACAAAGTTATAAATACAATAGCTACCAACTTCTAACAGATTAAAGTTTAAAACTTTTATAAAAAATTGATTAGTATTTTAGTACTAATACTAATTCTAATACAGTTATTAAATTTTTGGATTTTTATCATTTATGGATCTTTACTTTTTAAGAAAAATCCAAGTTTAGTGTATCAAACGAGTGTAGAGAGGAACACAAAATCCAGTTTGCAAAGTAATCCCCATTCATTGCCTGCCAAATTATAGATTTTTCTCCTGCACAAGAGAAAATACTTTGGGTAGAAATGATTGGCGAGAAATAAAATATGTTGAGTGGTTGTCTGCTCGACGACAAATGTGAAGCAATTCATGTTTCAAATGTCTATTCAACTGAATGATTTTTCCCACATTTTACAATTGGGAAAATAAAAAGAAACAATTAATTATATAAAGCACAGGCCTGAACAGAAATTGAGATCTTCCTGGAAACATGAAGAATGTTAAGAGCAAGCCTTGTTTTGTTTTCACTTTCCTGAGGGCTGTTGAACTTTCACTTAGTTTGACAATTTTTTCACAAAGAGTGTTTTATTCTACCATGAATCTAGAAGTTGTGACTTTTTCTTCCTGAGGGTCATCTGTTGACTACAAGGGTGCTGGGAAAGGGCAATAATGCATTCCTAGTTTGTCTCTTATGGAGGATATTGGATATATATATATATATCCTGATTTCATTATAGTACTATAATTTCTTTTTATTATTTCTAATTTTAAGTGGAAGTATTCAAATTATCGTATAATCTTCTTGCCTGCAACGACATGCAATAGCTTGAGAAAAGTATATCCCTCATTACTGATTAAATCATCCTTCGGTAATTAGGAGAATTTGCTTATTTTTAATACTTTGAAAGGCTTAACACAACCAATTCACTGAAAAACAGCAAAAACAATTCTGAAACACCCCTTACCCAAAAGACTGAACATTCTGACTAGATGTTTTTTGCAGATGTTCCTTCACTACCATGCACAGTTGTCTCAGATACTCTCCTTACCCTCCCCACCCCATTAGTGTTAAGAGTAACTTACACTTTTAGCTTACAAAATGGATTTGCCACACAACGCTTTGTAAACGTTACCAATCAAAGATGAAGACTACTGCTAATCACACCAAAGCAAAGTATAAGAGGCAGAATACTAGGGACTGGTTAGATAACAATTATAAAATGAATATCCATTTGAAAAATAGCAACAAAGAATATTACCTAAAATATAAATGATGATGGTTATGACAAAAGAAAAATGATGTCTATCAAGCAATCCCCAAGGAAGAATACTTTCATAGTATTGAAAGGATAATAAATTGCCATATATGAAGACGTCTAGTAAAATGATATGCATAATACCAAAAATATATATAGTGGAATGTTGGTCTGTTTTAAAATGTGTTAATATTTGATAGCATCGTGTCATAAATGAACATAGAAAAAAAAGAAATCAGAAAATGAGTGATATTGTCTAAAATAAGGAGTACAACTCAAAACAACCTTTGAAACAAATATTGTAGGATCACAATCATCCATTTTTAAGAACCTCAAAGGATTATTTTATTATTTGAACTGCTTTCTTTTGCAACTCACTTATTTTAAATATTACAACAATCCGTCCTCCTTATGTATAAATGCAAAATTTAATATCAGTAAAACATAATAGACATGTCAATATGTTGGGCTATGTTTCTATATAAAAATTAGCTATGAACTATATTAACTTAATTTAAAAACAAGTGATGAAAAACAAAGGCTATTCAAATGTTACTCTCTTGGCCTTGTATTGGGAAAGAGTTAAAAGCTGGACATAGTATAAAAATGAAAAGATTTAGATAGAGACCCTTTAGCTATTGAGCTATTCTTTAGAAACTCAAGGTTGCTTAAATCTATTTTACAAAAAGTGTATTTTATTGCAGCAGGAAAAATGATTTCTATCCAATCATTTCACCAAGGAACATTAGCAGGCAATCACTTGAGATCTTCAATTGTACACTGAGTCTTTTGAAATCAGAACAATAACAACAGTACAGCGGCATATTATTAACTATTGTGAATTCCATAACCAACATGTACCATTTTTCATAAAAGACTCAATTGCAAAAGAAAGGAAACATCAAGCACTTGTATTTCCGGTCTCTTAGCGTCTCAGTCATGGCCATAACTATGGTAGAAAGTAGTCAAAGTTCTATTTAGTCATTCTAAATCATGTCAGTTACCAGTGTGTGGAGCCTGTTTTCTGAATCTACTCCTTGTCTAAGTTTTGGGGAAAACTAAGCAGAACGATCCTGGTCTCCTACTCCTTATCTTATTAGCAATAGCGCTTAGACTTATATACCACTTCATAGTGTTTTACAGCCCTCTATAAGAGGCTTACAGAGTCAGCATATTGCCCCCAACAATCTGGGTCCTCATTTTACTGACCTCGGAAGGATGGAAGGCTGAGTCAACCTTGAGCCGGTGAAATTTGAACTGCAGCAAGCAGTCAGCTGAAATAGCCTGCAGTGCTGCACTCTAACCACTGTGCCACCTCACCTCTATATTGGTTGCATTATTTAAAATGCTCAGTTCTTGAAGACTTCATAATTTGTTCTCTCAAGCATTTATTCAGTAACGTGCAAAACATTTCAGCAACAAAGGAAATGGTTGGGCAAGGTTCATGCCCACAACATACCAGGACCAAACTTCTCATATCAATGTATTATCTGCCACCTATATATTACAAAATGTTTTCAACCCCACTCACACCTCCAGCACCACATCTCTCACACCGAAGAGCTGCATCTGCATCCACATTACTTACCTTCATTCAGTGGAATTGGAGATTCCCCTGTGGCAGGTTCACCTTCTCCAATCTGTGTCCTGCCACGCAGATTGAACCTGTAGCGTGAGATAGGATCCGTCCTCTGAAGTAAAAACTTTGTCTGATTAGGAGAGAAGACCTCTACCATTGTTCTGCCAGTTTTGGATCCGTTAACTGAAGAGAGAGGCAGGCTGTGTATGCTTCAGTCTTGTTTTCAGAAACATGCTCACCTACACGCCTATCCAACTCTTACCCTAAGATAGCACCCAACAAAGGCCCTGACTTTTGTTAAGATAATACAGATGGAAGTAATTTAAAATACTACTACTACTACTACTACTACTACTACTAATAATAATAATAATCTTCACTCAGAATATCATATATTTTAAGATGATATTTGGTTGATACCTAGGACGCTGGTAGCAACCCGTAGCAACCATTTAGCACCAGTCAATGTATTTGTGATGCATTTTTGAATGTTCAGTTGACTGAGTTTTATGTTAAATGAATAAAGTAAACAATAATGATAATAATGATGATAATAATTAAAAAATTAACTACTGGAAAATGTGAGAAAAACTAAATAATAACTATTATGCCAGATGTTTATATTAGATATATAAGAATCTTCAAGGAATTTGTTAATGTATAAATAATTCTTTGGACAAATATGAAATTTGCTCTTAACAGAAGCAAGACGTTTTAGGAAGCCCCATGTTTTGAAAGACAAATGAAACACATTTTTGAAGATACCTTTTAAGTAAGTAACTTTTAACAGAGTTGAAAATTACAAGTTAAGAAAACATTCCACAGAGAAATGTTTCCTCACAATGACTCCTACGGAATACTATTGCATTAGGATTCAACCCCCGAAAGACCGATTAATAAAATGATAAAAGCAAAACAACTAGAAAAATGAGCATGGGACATACAGGCTTGGTATCTAAGAGTGTATCCAATAAGAATGCCATTGGGATGTTCAGGATGTTCCCATTCCAAGGTGACGGATTCCAAGTTTGGCTGACGAATTCGGAAATACCTTGGGGCACTGGGTACTTTAGTGAAGCATAGTTTTGGAGAGAGAAGGGAGGGGAAAAATATATCAGGTAACAAAATCTAAAATGCAGGCGGTGCACAAAGAAATATTTGGTACACATGGCATAAACAGAAGTCATTACAATCACATCAGTTTTCATGTGGTTTTAATGAATACAGTCTGGACATTCTGCAAAGGATAAGGCTATTGTTTTATTTTTGCATTCATGTATAACTGTGCAGTGGATATAATATCAGTGTATGCTGTGCTAATGGCCTAAATAGTAATGAGGATGAAATTGTCAGCTATAAATTATGTTGAGTTCAAAAGCCAAACTTCTCATCTCCCATTCAGAACTATAGAGTTAATCAGTTGGGCAAGCAGCTTTTATCACATCCGTCTATTTAAGCTGAAGATTTATCCTTTCTATAATGAGGCCAACTCTGTTTCTTAAGATGAACATAAAAGCCTATCAGAATAGGAA
This sequence comes from Pseudoxenodon macrops, assembly GCA_032467955.1. NCBI lineage: Eukaryota > Metazoa > Chordata > Lepidosauria > Squamata > Pseudoxenodontidae > Pseudoxenodon > Pseudoxenodon macrops. The sequence goes on along the minus strand of JANHFT010002776.1, from coordinate 240,922 downwards.
TTATGATTCTCAATATTGAGCAATAGAGGTCACTTTTTATTCATGACATGTCTGATGAACTCAAAGCTAATCACTTTGATGATGATGCCAAAATGAAGCAACAGGATATATTAGAAAAAGACTGCTGTCAGTGAGCGCAGCTGAAAAGACTTGGCAAGATTGATGTTAGCCCTCTGGGTAGACCAAAGTAGGAAACAGATTCCACAGGAAGACTAGAACTATACATTGAGATAGTTTATAATAACAGAACGTTATAGGCTAATTGTGCTTTACTGTTCCCTTCCTATACTCCAAGGAATCAGAGAGGAACCTTCCTGAGCTCTTCCATTATCTTCTTATTTCCTAGGATTCTTTGCTTATTATAATGATTTTTGTCTAATCCTCACAAGGTAATCTCCCTGATTTTCTACCAGGTCTCCCTTCAGTGAGACTGATCCTTGCTATTAGGATAACCATGTCGATCTTTTAAGTGATACACGAGACATTCTGGAATAGATTGTCCATTAGTTTGTTTCATAACATAGCTCTCTCTATAAGCATCATTCTCTTGTCCTAATTAATTGTGTAATGGTCTTTTCTGAGTTTATATAGACTACAGACTGATTTATTTAACAAGAAAGTCCATAGGTAAATTTCATATAAACCTGTCTCTATTCATAGAGTAAGCTTCACCATATTCAGGAAGAAGCATTGCCATTCAACAACCCTTTCATTTCTACAACCTCTTTGCCTAAAGTTAGGCACATATATTCAGCATAAAAATGGCTAAAGTTGCTGTACATTTTCCAAACTACTAATTTCTATTAAAATGATAAGTTTAATTAGAAACCTGTGGTTATCCTACAAATCCTATCCCTCTCAGCTGAAAACTAGTTAGAGCTGTTTATATTTTTCCTTATGGGGGAAGTGTCCTTTTCCAATTGTCACTCCATACTGAGCTCTGAGTCAGAATGGGAAGCTTCTGGAAAAATCCAACATGGGCTGAGCCACTTCTAGAATTTTGCAACAGTCCCCTGAACCAGATGGACAATTTCTGTTGATCCCTAATGAAGAGTGTCAGATCGTATCATAAGAATATACAACCATACAATAGCAGTTTTAGCTTAGTCTTCTATCCGATGCATTAAATTGTTTATTACTGAGCATAAACCAGGCTTCAGAGTAATGGATTACTAGATTACATGTCTAGTAATCAAATTCAAAGAGCTCTGGAGTGGAACTGCTGCCCAAAGTCACCTTATTGATAAAAGGGGTAACATAAATTTAATAATAATCCTATCTGACATCATATAGGCAGACTCCTTCTACAGTAGAACTTCTTCTCTTTTTCTTTGTTTTCCAAGCTTACATTTTGTAGGCCTGAGAGGGCAGTAAAGATGAGGCAGAATATGTTCTTGCAATAGTGCTTATTCCACTGGAAAAACAGACACTATTTTATCCTAAGGTTTAACTTTTCAAGAGATATAACCAGATGGATTTCTTGACTAAAGTACTAAAGTATTTCTACCCTATGTGCAGTTCAATTACTTTAGGATTCATTGTAATTATATCAAAATATTAGTCACTTTCTTACTTAACACAGGGCCCACCAAATATGATGACTTTGAAGCGTATGCATATATCAGGGCTGTGCAAATAAAAAATCTAGATGACCACTAGAAAGGCAACAAAGAGATAAGAGTTTTCAATTTCTCTTTACTCCTATCTTATAGTTTTTGAATGGTAGCTCTACAATGGACTATACAGGACCTATTACTTATTCCACCATATTGGGCTAACAGAAATTCCTCTTTATCTTCATGATTCACACACGAAAATGATAGATTCTCCAAAGCTGTGCAAATATTAGGGAGGAACCTACCTCCTTCAGGTGTTGTGAATTCCAGAATTTCACTCCGAGGCCCATCTCCTCTACCGTTGACTACAACCATTTCCAATTTGTAGTTGCTGTAAGGAAACAGCCGGGACACTATGCCCCTTGTCCGGTCTCCAATAAAACCCATAGACTGCTTTTTCTTAGAGACCCATAGATTCTTCAGAAAACTACTTTCTCTCCAGTAATAAGCCTTCAAGAAACAGGTAAGGCAAATAAAGCTTCTCTTGTTTTGGCATTATTAAAAATATATCTGCGCGTTTTCAGCTTTCACACAAGAATTAGCTCAAGCGCAAAAGTCATTCCACAAGGAAGAAGGAGACTGACAACATAAAGTCACGCTACAAGGTTAACAACAACCTCTTTCCCCTGCCCCTAGAACTAGACCAGGATTTCAGCCTTCACAATGTTCAGTCTTCCTTCCTCTCACTGATGACTTCATAGTTTGGCACAAAATGTTGTCTGTCCAAGTTCACTTGTGGCCAGTAAGAGTCCATTAATTTTGAGATATAAATGGTATGGGAAGAAAAAGATGCGAAAAGAATATCCTGTGAAAGAAAGTGTTCAGACTGGAAAAGATTATATTAGAATAGATTTCTCTCATCTGGTGTTTTAAGCAACGGGCTTTGATGTCTGGGAATTCTGGAAACCGAACTCCCAATACATCTGAGAAACCAGGGTAAGAGAAAGCTAGCGTAAGACTCTACCATTGCCACAGTTCTGACAGGGCTTTTAACACTGGTTTTTTATTTGACTGTTTTTTTGTTAATTTCACAAAAGCTGATTTTTAAAAAGTTTGTAAACACAATCATCAGGATAAAATCCATTTGCTCTTGTTTTGGGAGATCATTATTCAATTAGCACATTTATTAAATTCTGATTAGGCCAAAATAGAATGTTCACGTGTTGATTAATAAAACATGCCAAATGCACATGAGGGATGACACAAAAGTTGAGAAACCATCCGGGAAGCTGCTTTTCTTATTCACAACAACATGTCAAATTCAGGAAGTTCAGAATGAAGAAAGAAGCCAGTTCTATATTATCAGCTGAAGAGGTGTACGGCATAGCAGCTACTCCGAACTGCCCTTTTGTTCCAAACCAATTAATGATCAGATGGTTTAAACTACTGATACATAGATGATACCGCATGGATTATGGATATGTTTGGCATTTCATACAATGTTTCATTAATTCTTTACTAGTTAAATGTATAATTTTGCCTTCAGATGGCAGAAAAAACATTTTGAAATACGACAGTAGTATTTCCATGAAAATAAGATTTTTAAAATGTAACATTTTATAAAGAACAATTATACTAAACTTTGGAAAAATGAGACTATGAAGCTTTGAAGCAAAAAAACACCCAATCCTATAAGTCCAAAGCTGAATTAAAATGTATCATGTTGATTGAGGTAAGACTGCAAAAATTCACCAAAATATTAAAATAAGCCCTGCTAAATCACCCCACCCTTCTTCCTGACAAAGACTAAAATTAATTTGACTGTCAAGTCTTGAAACCTGCCCCCCCCCAACATTCAGCACTGAGGCTAAGAAGAATATTGTTCTAATATACCGTATTTGCAGTCAAAACTTATATCTGCCTTAATTAGTGCATATGTACTATTCTCCAACATTTGGGGCTACAATTTCTGGATTTGTCAGATAAAATAATTGTGAATTCTGAGAGGATTTTAAGAAGAGACTGGACAGTCACTCATCTGAAATGGTATAGGATCTCCTCCTTGAGCAGGGGGTTGGACTAGAAGACCTCCAAGGTCCCTTCCATTTCTGTTCTGATTGATTGAATTACCGTATTTTTCAGAGTATAAGACACACTTTTCCCCTCCCTAAAAGAGGCTGATACTTTGGGTGCGTCTTATACTCCAAATGTATTTTCATTGCTACTCTCTCCAAAGAAACTAAGTCTTTGCAGGCTTTTTTCATTGCTACTCCCTCCGAAGGAGCTTTTTTCCCCAGACCTAACCAGGGGAGAAAATAATGTGCTGAAGCTGACCAGACTAAGGATGCTAGCCAGATCTACCTGGTAGGCAGATTTTTTCCTCTTATTTTTCTTCCCAAAAACTATAGCGCCTTATACTCTGGTGTGTTTTATACTCCGAAAAATACGGTATACTCCTGGACTATCTAGAAAACATTTGGTGGAAGGTAGTTGTAACTAAAAGATGCACTATTATTGAGTAATGATATTTCTCTGGAACTAAAAGAAAAAAATATTTTGGATCTGAATTTGATATATGTTTTCTTTGCTGTAAATACTATCTTCTTACAAATGGTCTCCGTGTCTTTCAGCAGCTTTTAATTCATTTGTGTCATCTCCATTTTACTATGTGCAATAGATTATCTCATCAGTTATCATTAGTGACAAGGGTTAGCCATATTAATAGTACCAAAATTATTGGGATTTGGTTGTGCTCACTCTATATTCCTTGAGCTGTCCCTGGATGGTTTCTGGGTATACTTTACTCCATTGAAGGCTGATTGCTGTACTGTTTACAACTTTGAGCCTAATATCAGTAGGGGCAGCCTTCGGATCTAAGTGTAAGGAATAAAGCAAAGCAGAAATTAACAACCCAACAATACTTGAAAGAAAATTAAATATGAAAAAAAAACTATTTTTTTTAAAGCTGCAGAAAGGTTGTTCCATATCATTATCTTAGTATTTGTCAATTATCTTGTCAAACATACGATGCTGCCATCTCATGGACATAGAAAGTAATTTCACATTCACACAGTTTTTGTATGGTGGCGGGACTAATCCTACCATTATTTTTTAAAATTCACTATTGATATCACATTATTATAGTACTTATAACAGATTCACAAAGTCAATGTTATTAGCAGAAACCCCAACCTTTAAAACCCCTTTATGGCATCATACAAACACATTCGACCATCCAAAATCCTTATAAAAATGAACAGAACAACACCAATTTGTAAGGGAAGAAAGACATGGGGATGGGAACTTTTTAAAAGAGCCTGGTTTACACACACACACACACACACACACACACACACACACACACACACACACACACACACACACACACACACACACACACACTTTCAGTATGACAGCCTAAATGCACATGTGTAGAATTCCAATTATAAGGTAGAATTATCACCATATTTTAAATTTTGTCAGTTTTCAGTACTTCTTTTTGCAATCTGCTATGAGATATTCATTACCTACTGAAGCCTACTAGAGCAACCTGAACACCATATTATATTATTTTCCATGCAATGCTCTACATATGTTACTTAATAGGTAAAACAAGAAATAACACTGCTATTTATTCTACCGAACTGGCCAATTGCTGAATGCTTTTAACGAAAAGTGTGTGTTTGTCTTGCATCCAAAGGAAAGAATCTTCAAGAATTGTTTTCTCACTGGCTATTTCCCCCCCCTGTTTTCTCTTATTTCTGAAGACAATCTTGTAATTTTACCAACTCAAAAGCCCCATTTTTTCATGGATAAACATTAAATTGATTTGTTCATACACCTGAATTTTATATCACAATCATAAATCATTATATTAATTGTAAAGATACAACATATATATTTGTAACTGATTATGGAAAGGAAGGAAGGAAGTATTATGGCAAAAGAAACTTCATTGTAAACATGCAAACTGATAAAAATTTAAAATAATCTTTGCTTTTATGACTGTGCTGTCTATGGTGCTGAAACAACAGTGCTTATTCATATTGTCCCACATTTGATAATGGGTGGTGATAATGGGTTCTATGAAATAATGCAAGTGGAGCTTTACAGGCTACAATTATTCCACAAACCTCCTCTTCTTCCTTGTATTTTTTTCCTTTCCCAACGTGCATTAGATGGAGCCATGGATCGCTCTCTGGACCCACTGAGAGACTGCCACTTGCAATAGTCATGATAGGCTAGAGTCAAGATAGTTTGTCCCCACAAACTTCTTGTTCATAGGCTACAGTAACTAAAATTGATCTCATAAACTCAGACTGCTTGGTCTACCATAAACTCAGCAAGCATCTTAGTATGTCAAAGTATTTAAGAGTCTTATTGCAATAGGTACTCAATGACCAACTAATTTTATTCCAGAATTAGTTCTCTTTAATCTATATCTAGTTATGACATAGAGCAGTGATGGTGAACCTTTTAGGTATAGAGTGCCCAAAGCAGAAGATGTGTGTGTACCAGAGCACTGGAAACCCAGTGACCAGCTGGCCGGCACACATACACGCCTCAGAAACCCGATAACCAGCTGGCTTAGCTGGGGCGACAGCGCATGTGCTCACAGAGAGGGCTCTGCGTGCCACCTCTGGCATCACGGACATAGAGTAAAAGGTTTTGGACAATGAACCTTCAGTTTCAAACAGTCCTCCCTTAGATAAATGCTGATTGTGGAGAACCTTTAACTATCTAGATCTACATAAGATCAAAAATCTGAGGCTTAGATAAAAAAAGAGAGATAAATAGATTATGGACGGGTGGTTTTAGGCCTAAAATAAGAAGGAGCTTGACCTTGATGGACCATGCTCCCTCCAAAAATTCTGTATAGTGAATACAGTTTAGGTGGCCTTTGTGGGTAATAGGGATTTCCCCCAGTTGGTGTGGAATTACATCTATATCTGAAGAGAGATATTGTAGCCTCAATAATAATTCCTTGATAATTTCATAACTGAATTACTAGATCATACTCTAAATAGGGCTAACTTTGAATGCAGCTGCCCAATTATTGTTTAGTTAACTGTTCTGATCATTCCACCCAACCCATTATCCACAATGTCTGTAAACTGACACTTGCATTTGCATTCCAGAAAGTTTATGACCATTTTTAAATATTCTAGAGCCACTGTTTAGGACCTATTAAAGATAATACATTCCTCCAAGACATTTAAGTGAAAACATAAATGATCCAAGACAAGATACATAGTCAAATTAGTCCATATAGTAAGTCCAAATCCTTACTATATGAATCCAACACTTTAGATACTACAGCATCTTATCTCTTCTATTTACTAAATCAGTTCACTTATTTTTACCTCTCTTATTTGTACCTATTTTACTATTGTTTTCCTGCCAACTTACCTTAGTTGTCCAAATTACATGTTACATGCCACATTATGCAAATAGACTTCTGCTTCCATATTGAGATTTTCTTTTTTCCTTCTTTGCCTGAAACCCCTGTGATTTCTCTGAAGGATTCACCAAACTGGCAGGACAATTTTGGAAAATAGAAATGAAGTACCTCTTTTATTGGCAGATGCCAAAGTTGGATACAAACCCAAAAGTACTTCAATTAATATTTGAGTTTCAGTTTCATTTCCATAATCTGAATACTATATGACCACACAATGTTGGAATAGCTTATCTCCTGAATTATTTATTGTAGGCATATTTCAGTCAGTTGTACTGAGTATATTTAAATGCAAAGAAAAGTTCTTGATGTTTGTAAAAGTCAGATGTATCAGAAAAAAAGAATTTCCAAGAACAGTGAATGTATAGGTATTGATGCTAGTGGTTTGTGAAAAAACAAGGCATTCAAGATATTTTGAACATTTTCATTTCATTCTGAGCAAAATAATTCCCATTGCTGCACTTGAATACCCATTTGGCTGGTCATGACATATCTAGTATTAAAAGGTTGTCGATTATCACCCACAAGTAAGAAGTAAATGCAATCTGCATTCTCTATTTCCAACTTTCTCTGACTATGGGAATACTCACAATCTTCCCCTGAGTAGCCAATTATGGTGTCTGGTTCCATGGCAATCCCATAATCATTTAAAGCTTGTACTTTGATCTCGTATGGTGTATAGATAGGCGTTGGCGCGACGGTATACTGACTGACATCACCCTTTACAGTTCGGTTGTTCCAACTCTCCCGTGTGTCCCTTCTTCTCCACTTCACAATGTATCTAAGATTGGGGCCATATACTTGAGTTGCATTTAATGGCTAGAGAATGAAAGAAAGAAGACAATTATGACTTAGAATATCAGGGGTTAACCCTATATATTGTATATCTTCCAAGGTGTTATCTAGATTCAGCACCACAACAGATCTAAAAACAAACAGGTTCACTTGGAATGCAAAAGAAATTTGGCTGATTTGCCAAATTGGAATTCACTGACCCACAGGCAGAAACACAACTGACATAACCAGAAAATGTTTGTCTCAAAATATATGTTGGCTCAAATATTGGGTTAAAAGGCTTCACATATAAAAAGTTAGAAAGTTACATATAAAAGAAAGTATTACAATCGCATTAAAAAGAGCATATACAAAGAAAATGGTTTATTTTAGGCACAAATTAAGGCTTGTCTTTTATTTTTCCATTTATGTTTTAGTAGTAATATGAATCTTTTATAGTGCTTTAATATTCAATACCACACTATTAGTCTTAAGATTATAAATCTGTTGGACATTATTTAGAGTCAGTGTGGAAAGACAACAAATAGCAGCAGCAAATAAAGAATTCAATAGCCAGATTAATGATCAATAGTCAGAATTTACAACAGGGCTATGGAGCTAGAAGAAGAAGAAAAATAAAATCTCCAGCTGTTTCAGAATCTTTTCTATTTTCACTATTTTCACCTCCAGTAGTAAGTCTATGTTGCAAAGTATATAAAGCCTTAGAACAATATATTTTGATGCTTCTTTGTGCCATTATTATTTGTAATATGTAATATGTTTTAATACAGTGATGGCAAACCTATGGCATGTGTGCCATGCGGAGCCATTTCTGAGGGCACGTGAGGCGCTGCCCTGTCAGCTTTAGCGCGCTTGCATGCGCTGGCCAGCTGACTTTCGGCCTTGATTTTCGGCTGTTTTTCACCCTCCGGAAGCTTCAGGACACTTCCCTGAAGGCTCCAGAGGATTTAGGACGCTTCCCTGAAGCCTCCGGAGGGTAAAAAATGGTCCAACAAGCAAACCGGAAGTCCATTCCTGAACTTCCGGTTTGCCCGTAGGGCCATTTTTCGCCTTCAGGAGGCTTCCCTGAAGCCTCCGGAGGGTGAAAAACAGCCTAGCGGGCAAACTGAAAGTTCCGTTGGGCTGTTTTTCACCCTCTGGAGGGCGAAAAATAGCCCAATGGGGGGCGCACGCGTGCATGCGCAGTGCAGTATTTGTGAGTGGGATGCTGGCACACGTGCGCACACTAGCACACACGGTCCCACTTTTGACACTCAAGAAGAAAAGGGTTAGCCATCACTGGCATTGACCGACAGGGCACTGAAGTGCCAAATGCAGCCCTCTGATCAAAAAAGTTGCATAATGGTCACCTATAAAATTGTAATTGAAAATCAAGTAGACCATTTTAGATAAATTGAAATTCCTTCTCATACAAATTGGAAGAACTCCAAGGAAGAGCAAAATAAGATAAGTACAGGACTGGGAATTAAGTCCTTCAAGAAGAAGTTGTATAAGAAACGACTATGCCTGGGAGGGGATACGATAATGGTTTTAACATTTTTGAAGGGCTGTCGAAAGAAGATCAAGACCTGTTTTATGTCATCCAAAAGTGCAGGGCAGGGAATAATGGGTTTTAGTTTCAGGAAGGCAGGATCCTGTTGAATGTTTAGAGGCATAACCTTGAAGAATAAGAACAATTCGAGACTGGAACAAAGTAGTGTTTTCATTTTTGCTGATTGTTTTACACCAGAAGCTGAATAGACATTTTCTATTTTTGGGATTCTTATACTGAACAATTTTGGAGCTGATGCTGTAAATGCCTTTTTCTTCCATGGGATTCTGTAATTTTAGTCAGAGTAGATTAAGATAAAAGTTGACAAAGATTGTCCTGGGCTTCCTAGATCCTCTCAGGCTTCTAGAAGGCTGTTTTTCTCCAAGGACTGACTCAAAGTGTTAGATTAGCCCCAAAGTTTGTATAGTTGGCTTTGATATACTGTGTTTTAATTATTGTATTATGTTTATTTTAATTTGTGTGGGTGCTTGATTTTAATATATTGTTGTTGTTGTTGATTGGTGTTGGTCTCTCAGAGTTCAATGTGTAGCCATCTAAATTTTCTAACATACACAAATAAGATAAGGAAAGGATGCTACATGCTCCATTTCTGAGCCATTCTCAGAATGGTTGTTTCCTCTTCTTCTCACTGTTTACTTTGCCCAGTTCATTTGTCACAGGAAAAATCCAGACTGCTTGTTCTTAATCAAACATTTCAATGAGGAAGCAAGAACCATATCCAAGTAGCAGAAGCCAAAGTGTCTTCTGCACAATGGACTGGGTGAAGCAAGATTGGAAGGAGGAGGCATCTTGTCATTCTCTTGCTACACCTGCTTATGCCCCTGAATATCAGAGTTCTCTGTGTGTTTTGTTTTTTAAAAGAGCTATCAGAACTGTCTTGTTCTCTTCTTCTTCTTCTTTAACTATTTACTTATTCCTATTGCCACTTACCACTGCAGGACTGTAACTTGTTGCTGGCATCCTATGACTTCTTATTGATATTGTTTCCTGATTGCTTATTTGTACCCGATGACTATCATTACGTGTTGCACCTTA
>JANHFT010002776.1:205917-225150 GCA_032467955.1 Pseudoxenodon macrops | reverse complement strand
GGGATCAGCCTGAGGGAGAGAAGGGGATAAGAGAGGTTTCTGTAGTGCAAGTCTGAGGGGGATAGGAGAGAGTCAGGGGGGACAATCTGAGGGAGAGAAGGGGAATAGAAGAGGAAAGTCTTCTGTGAGGCAAGCCTGAGGGAGAGAAGAGAAGTTTCTGTGGGGCAAGCCTGAGGAGAGAAGGGGAAAGGAGAGGCAGATTGTAATTACTCATTAATTTTCAAGCTGTAAATGTCAATTTATCAAGCCCGATCACATAGTTTCGTAGCAGAACATGGGTATTCAGCTAGTATGTGTGTGTGTGTGTTTGTGTGTGTGTGTGTTTGTGTGTGTGTATTTAAAGTTTATGATTTAAAAGTTCGTATGTTTAATTCACAGGCACATATATGAGTGAATGTGCATGAACAGACCTGTACAAAGGGTTTAATTTAGTTTATTTTGGTGTTTTTGTAGACATTAATTTATAAACTGCTTCTTGATTAATTTCCAAATGCTGCTGTGCCTGGAATACTAAATGGAGACATACCTTCAAGGGAATCTGGCACACTTAATTAATTATGTTGGTATGTTTTCTGAGATTTTTTTTTAATGATCTTAAAACAGCCTGATAAATAAAAGCTCATTAACTTTAAATAAGGAGACTGAACTTCTGAGAATTTAAAAAGGAAAGTGTTACTTAATTTTGTACCAAGTAGATAACTTTAAAAAAAATGATTTAGTTTTAAAGTTACAAACCAACAAGCTCAGTCTAGGAAATATATACATTCTCCATTTTAAATGACTAAAATAAAATTGAAGGCATCAAAAATATAGTATTAAAAATAATTACATATATACATAATCATTGTTTTTCAGAAGTGGTGTTTTTAAATGAGCAAGTAAAAAACCAGCAATTTCTGGTGAAAATAACATCATTAATTTTAGAACATAATTTTTAACAAGCGATATCAAACATTTTTTTCAGTTATTTATTGCTCCTTCTATTTCTATATACAAAACCTGGCTTTTGCCATTACAATTTTTTCTATCATCAATTTACTCCTCTTCCAAATAGCAATGTAATTCTCACAATCAAAATGGGAAAATTCTATAATAATTACTTGTATCCTAGAGAAGCTGAATAAACTAAAATTTTGAGAAATGTATCATCTAATAAAAGAAAGATGAAACTCACCTATTTCCAAAGTAGACGGGAATATCATCTTTAAGCCAGGAAACTGTAAGCCGTAATGTGGCATCATGTCTTGTCTGGCACACTAAGTGAATTGTGGAACCTTTCTTTGGTATAGCATCTTTGGGTCCCTCTGTGATCCTTGTGGGATCTGCAAAGAGTTAGGTAGTAGTCTAGGATTATTAGTGAACTATTTCGTTTATCTGAAGTCCTCAAACTAGTCTCTTCCAGATGTTTGAAGGGAATCGAGTTAGGGGAGGTTAGTTTAAACACTGACAAGATTGTCTACTATAACTTTATTCATCAAGGAATAACTGATGATAAATCTGGAAACACCTCTATTTCTATCATTTATTTTTACTTATATTTATCCACTCGTAGGCCCTGCAATCCTTCTTGTATTCACCAGGCACATTTTAATGCACACCCTAGTACCTTGGAGGTGCAATTCAGCTCAAGAGATTCAGCTCCACAGATGGCAATAGGTTTCACCCCAAATTGGTATGACAAGGACACAACCACTATGTAACCAATCTTTAAGATAAATCAGCAAGAATTCTTTGCATAATCCTTCTCTGCAGTTCACAGCATCTGCTCAGAAAAATATGGAAGGTGCAGTGCAAATAAGGCACTCATTCAGTTCCTCCTTTTGCTTTGTTTCCCTTTATTCAGTGTTTGAACCACTCTCTCATCTTTCTTTATATTTTCCTGCTGCTTCTCTTTCCTTTTCTGAATTCCTTTTATTCTCTCATGGGCATCCATGAATTGGGATAATGAAACAAGACTGAATGACAGCTTCATCTTCGACTTGAAGCTTCTGACATTTATATCTCTGTTGTCAAGTTCAAGAAACCCTTCATAATGTTTAGATAAATAGAATGGAAATTGTATTAGCTTGCATGGTATTAGGTCATCTTTTGGAAGTTTGACGGTCTTTGGTCTAACGTTGAACATGTAGCAAAGAACTTACGATTGAAGAAATGAATTTAACTGTAATTTAATGTGCATTATTCCTGTTCTTTCCAATTGCCAAATTAAGCTTCACTAAAACTTCACACCTTCTTTATGAATAGGATATATGCTATCAATGAAAACTACCTCTCTCCCCACTATTTGAAAAATATCTGTGGTTTGCTGAAGCAGAAGCCACCTTACCTTTTATTTCCAAACGAACCTGGTTCTGTGCTTTGCCCAAAAGATTGGTAGCCACACAGGTGTAAGTTCCCTGGTCTTCTTTCCGAGCCCTGATGATTTCTAAAGTTCCATTCTCATGTGCTTTATAGTTGCCACCATGCAGTGTACTTCCCTGGCCATTCTTAAACCTCATGAAACAAGAATAAACTATTTTAAATATTTAATATACAAACCACCAAAGCAGGGAGGAATCCAACCCATGGCCCACAGTCTGCATGAGGCCCTAGATGTGCCCTCACAAGATGTACATTAACTATATTATATATTTTATATATGGCCCAAGACAATTCTTCTTCATTTGATGCCACCCAGACAAGCCAAAATTGTGGACATCCATGCATTAAAGGAATTACTACATATTCTTCTCCAGCTGGTCTATTGATTTATTTGAAGTATATATAAATCTAGATAAAGTATATATACTTTTAATAATGGCTTTCTTGTCCTTCCAATGCTATATTTGTAACTTAGATATCTGCTAATTAAAAAAAAAGTTTCTGTCTAATTTATTAATAGTAATATAATTAATGTAAAAAACAGATATATACTAAAAAGATGCTGTGGCTTCATGATAAAATTCTTACCATCGTAATGTAGGAATTGGGGATCCAAAGAACGGACAGTCGAGAAGAGTCCGATTGTTCTGAATAACTTTAATCAGCTGGTTACGAGGGACAAGGATCCGAGGAACAACATCTTAAAATGACAAAAGGGCATTGTCTGTAGGCCCAGTCAGCACTGTTATTTTGCTTTATTGCAAACGTTCTATACTAATGTTTGAATTTTCAGATTTAAGTTTTTGATTGCTTAGATTTTTGCCTGAACTTTTTAAATATTTTAAAGGCAAAAACTGTAAAGAAATATTTCATAAATAATATTAACAAACATTTTATTTTTAAAAATTATACTTTGTTGATTGTGATTTATGTGGGTTCTACTTATCTTCCCTACCAGTTTGGAGTTGCACTGGAAGTACGCATGCAGGCGCGCTTGTCACTTCCGGGTGAAAACCCTCTGCGTATGCGCAGACAGTTATTTTTTGGACAATTTTCAGCTAGAGGACCGGTTCATGAGCATGTCCAGCCGCCCATCATTGCCAGTTTGGTGAGCGGGTGGAAATTTCCACTATCGGTTCTAGCGAACTGGTCCGAACCGGCAGGAACCTATCTCTGGTGTTTTCCCACTATAGTTGGGAAACCTACATAGCTATTCTTATTTGATATATTTGTACACTGAATATTAAAAGTTTTCTAGGTAAAGAGACAACAACAACAACACCAAAAGAACAACCTGGATTTAAGCTTTCCCTTCAATTCTTTCTTCTCCTCACAGTAATAACCTTTTATCTATTTCATTTAAACTTTTACTCATTTTTACAATCAGAAAAATTCCAATTTTTAAGTTCTCATCTTGATATGCTCACAATTAAATTCCTTCCAAACTTTTTTTTTAGATTGGATGGTAATGAAACAGTCCTGCATAAGACTGCATAAACCTGTGTATTTGGCAAGTCAGATCAAGAGGGAAAGCACTCTTTAAATAAATAGAGACATGGGCATATATAAAAATAGAACAGGCTTTAGAATTTAGGTTTAATTTATAAGGGAATAAAAAGACACCTTGGTTTAACAGCTCCTTAGGGAGATGACTCATTAATCCAAACCAAAGATAGGACCAATTGTCTACCAAAGACAATTCTAAAAGGAAGAATCTATTTTAAAATAAAATAAGACCTCTGAATTTAGTTGGAATCTCTACTGCTATCTAATTAAGTGTGAGGTCATATGCTAGTTATAGTATAAAGGCGGCTATGATATATTTTCTATATAGAAAAACTTCAAGGACATAGTAAAAAAAAAATCCTAGCAGTATCGTAGATGGAATTAGGAAAACTGGATTGGGAAGATTTAGTTTATTATTATTATTCTGCAATTTTGGCTTTTTATGGTATCTCCATTCATAATTCAATGATCAAATCTTTGTGCATTATAATATATGGCATTTTACAGTCTGATATAATACCTGGTTTTATAATATATAGATACTGAATTCTGCTCTGATGCTTTTAAACAATTCAATTTCCAGTTCTACTAAATCATAACAAGAACAATTTGATATATGTATATTTTCTTTTCATGTTTGAAAAGGTTTAAATCAACTTGTTGTCCTAAACACATTTTTTCATAATGTAATCCGTGGTTGGGATTATTATTTCAGTAAGACATGATGTCAGGCCTGCATTTTGGCCTGCCACACTTTCAGCTATTCTACTATGCATTTCTGTTTAGGGATGATATTTGGAACGTTGACACATGACATCTTAGCATAGTTTAGCTTTCTTTGCATTCTCAGTTGAGCCATTGTGATATGTAGAGCAGAATACAATAGCTCTTTCAACAAACCATCTTACTCACTGCTTAATAACAACCATAATGGATATTAGTTCCTGGCAAAAAACAAATGAGTTAATAAGAAAACAATTGTATAAAAAAGGAAATTATTTTAAAGGTTCTTAAAATTAGACTGTATTAACATAGGTAAAAAATTGAGAACTTTGTTCAGTGCTTACCCAACACACTAACAAATGCATTGGCTAACAGGTACCCATGTTCATTAGAAGCGTTGCATTGATATACACCACTGCTGCCACTCTGGATGTCTCGAAACATAACGGTGTCTCCAGTAACTTCACGGCTGGGATTGGGAGCAGAACCTTGGAATCAGACGGACATAAATTAAGAGATATCCTTTATTTCTTTGTGTTATAATTTACAACAAATGAACACCATAAATGCATCTAAAATTAAGCAATCAATCTTATCTGAGGTGAAGAAATAATGGATGGAACTTCTCTCTTTAACTGGGCATTCCTATTATTATTCCTATTATTATTATTAAATATTGAGAATGGGAAGCATTTTAAAGTAGCAGTTCCAGTCATGTTAGTCCATAGAACACCTTATTTTTCAATCATTTGATATAAATCTATATATTACATTTCTGTTCAATGTTTATTTCAATACATCTTTGTTTCTACGGTCTTATCATTCAGGCTGTATATCTAAGAAGGAAATATTCATTATATTGACAGTGAAACAAATTATCCTGAATTACATTACTACAGATAATATACTAGCAAACTTAAGTACAAGCAGGAAAACTCTTATCATTTTAATTACTTACTGGTAGCATTAGCAATAGCATTTATACATATTCTGCTTCATAGCCTTTTCTAATTGGTTTACAGAGCCAGCATATTGCCCCAACAATCTCGGTCCTTGTTTTACCAACTTTGGAAAGATGGAAGGCTGAGTCAACCTTGAGCCTGGTGAGATTTGATCTGCCAAACTGCTGGCAGCCGGTGAGCAGCAGAAGTAGCCTGCAGTACTGCACTTTAACCACTGTGCCACCATGGCTTATAGATAATCTTAGATAACATTCCACAAGTGCACAAGTACCACGTCCAAGAATTTTATAAGATACATCAACAAATTGCAGCTTCTTGTAATAACACTAGCAGAACTGCAAAAAACTATACTACTCAGAACATCGTACATCTTAAGAAAATATTTGGTTGATACCTAGGACGCCAGCAGCAATCTGTATTAACCAGTGATGAGATTCAAAAATGTTTACTACCAGTTCTGTGGAGGTGGCTTGGTGGGGGTGGCAGAGGAAAGATGCTGTAAAATCTCCATTCCCTCCTCACTCCAGGGGAAGCTTACTGCAAAATCCCCATTTCCTCCTGATCAGCTAGGACTTGGGAGGCAGAGAATAGATGGTGGGGGGGCCAGTCAGAGGTGGTATTTACCGGTTCTCCGAACAACTCAAAGTTTCCGCTACCGGTTTTCCAGAATTGGTCAGAACCTGTTGAAACCCACCTCTGGTATCAACCATTAGCACCAGTCAATGGTGTTTGTCATGCATTTTTGAATGTTCAGTTGACTGAGTTTCATGTTTAATGAATAAAGTATACAATAATAATAATAATAATAATAAATAACCACATGATAGCATAGCAAAACTTGTTAGGCAGTTTAGGGAGCTATTTCAGAGAGCAGCCCTCCTAAACTATTCTGGTCTGTGAGCATTCAATAAGTTCTTATGTAGCTATATAGAACAGCAACATAAGAATGGAGCAGGAAGCTTATGTTGTTTATGCAGACAAGAAGATTTATTCATTACAGAATTTGGAATGCAGAAATATAGTAAATTTATAAGGGAAAGCAAAGAAGAAAAGGCAGTATAGAGCAGAGATGACTGAGAGGGGAAAAAACCTCCTAACCTCCTGAAAATCTATATAGAAATATATGATAATATCAAGACTACAGTAAGTCATGTTGGTATATGAATGAATGTTATGTATGAGGTCTAGCTAAAAAAAGCAAAAGATCTGGTGTAAATTTCATTTAAACATCAATCTCAAAATCTACTTTAACATCATAATTTAACCTCCAATGAAATTCAGACAAAGTATAAAACCACAGAAATACTGTTGCATATTAACATGCCAACAATCGATTATTTATAATAGCATAAACCAAATAATTTCAGAAATAAAAAATTCAAATAAGCATTGACTGAAGTATAAAATGAGTTGAATCCTCTGGAGCTTATATTTCACATTTTGTTGGTATCAGCAATCAATTGTTTAAAATTTTGACCTGCCCTTCAAGCAATTATAACTTGAAGCAGTAAAAATAGAATCAATCCAGATGGTCATCAGAAATCAAGAGTGACAGGAAGAGGGAGGAAGCAATGATTTGAAAATATCTTTACCTCCCTTCTAACAATAATGAGGTCAAGAACATATAAGATATAAATCTTTCAAGTAATTAGATGCTGTTCTTGCTTACTTTCTAGAAGTTCTCCATTCACAAGCCACTGGACTGAAGGTTTTGGGTTACCATTGGCACGGCACAGCAGTCTTCCATCTTCACCAGGAGCCAAAATAAGGTTCTCTGGTTTATCCAACCAATATGGGGAAGCTTTAGAACAAAAGGGATAAATATAAAAAGATGCTATGGCTAACATTATAGTGATCCACTAGAGAAAATATGGATATGAAAGAAAAGGAAATAAATAAAGAAAACTACAGGAAAGCTAGAATGACTATAGGAAGACAAATTGTGAGTTCTATGTGAAGAAGTACTAGAACGGTGTTTCTCAACCTTGGCAATTTTAAGATGTTTGGATTTCAACTCCCAGAATTCCCCAGCCAGCTTTGAATTCTGGGAGTTGAAGTCCAGATATCTTAAAATTGCCAAGGTTGAGAAACACTGGTCTAGTGACTGTTAGGCAACTGACTCGTATTTATGACGGTTGCAATGTCCCGGGATCATGTGATCACTTTTGGCGACCTTCTGATAAGCAAAGCTGATGGGCAAGGCAGATTCACTTTAACAACCGTGTACTGACTCAACTGCAGTGATTCACTTAACACTTGTGGCAAGAAAGGACATAAAACGGGACCAAACTTACTTAGCAACACATTTTGGGCCTCTTGTCAGTTGAGGACTTGTCCGTACAAATCAATGGTGCAGCTTCAACTGCTATGAGTCTGGTGTGGAGTTCTGGTGGTCACACCTACAAAAAGGTATTGTGGAACCAGGGAAAGTTTAGAGGAGGCCAACTGGGATATTAAGAGGCTGGATCTCCTTCCCTTTCAGGTAAGGTTTCAACATCTGAGGTGTTTTTTTTTCCATCTAGAAAAAGAAGCGAGTCAGAGGAGACGTTGAGGTGTACAAAATTATGCCTGGTGTAAATAAAATGAACAAGGAGAAGCTGTTTTTCTCCCGCCAAAATACATAAACCGGAGGTCGCCCAAAGAAATTTGAGTCTTGGAAGGAGCAGGATGGACAAAAGAGAAACACACCTCCCCTCTTTTTTTTTTTTTTGCACATTGAGGGCTTCAACTTGGGAGTTCAGTACCCCAAGATGGGCTGGTTAATAGCTTGGTTGGCTTCACAAATGGAGTTGCATCAGTTCATGGAAACCACAGGGGCCAATCGCTGTTTGTCCAGGTGGCAGTGGGACTGCTTTGAAGGCCAGCTGATGGGAGGCGCATGGGTTTCCTGATACAGTTGGTTGGTTGCTGGGATGACAGACTATTGGATTATTTTATTCATTTATTCACTTGAATTTTGCCTATTGTTTATAAATAACTCAAAGTGGTGAAATACTTATTACTCTTTCCTCCTATTTTCCCCACAACAATAACAAACATGAGAGGTGGGCTGTGTTGAGAGAGAGAGAGAGAGAGAGAGTGACTGACCCAGAGTCACCCAGTTGGCTTTCATGCTTAAGGTGGGACTAGAACGCACCATTTCCTGGTGACTAGAATTCACAGTCTCGTGGTGATTGGCCCAAGACTTTCACGCCTAAGGCGGGGCTAGAATTTACAGCCTCCTGGTGATTGGTCCACAGCCACTTAACTGGCTTTCATACCTAGGGTAGGACTAGAACTCACAAGAGTCCTGGTGATTGGCCCAAGCTATCCAGTCAACTTTCATGCCTAGGGTGGGACTAGAATTTACAGTCTTCTGGTGATTGGTCCACAGTCACTTAACTGGCTTTCATGCCTAGGGTGGGACTAGAATTCACAGTCTCCTGGTTTGTAGCCTGATTCCTTAACCACTAAACCAAACTGGCTCTCTTAAATGGCCCAAAGGTGTGATCCAGCAGGTCACTGGTTATATCCTTAACATTTGGGGAGAAAAGCAAAAGATCCTTGGATGAATTAATTTCGCAGGTGAAACGAAAAAGAGGCAAATAAAAAACATGTCAAACCAGCAGTTGCGGTTTAAAAGCCTAGTCTTGCCATTTGGTTGGCATTTCATTCATGCGTGTCAACAACACATTTAGATCTGCAGTAGGGAGGTCTCAGCTCTTTCCTTTCGGTGGGGCCAGATCAGTTAACATGTGTTGACTTCCACGTGGTCATTGCCTGGGGTTTTGAAACTTGAGACTGTCCCTCATGGCATCTGAGGTGAGAGAGATCCTTTAAATAGACCTGAGTGGAAGGATCGCCAATCTTCACGAAGACAAATAGGTGCTGTACAGGTAGCAAGGCTTTAATTTGTCGAGGGGGTGAAAAAAAAAATCGAGCAATCTTGGCATCTTCCAAGGATCAGAGGAGGGGATTGTAGGAGGCATCTCGCGCTTAGGACACCCTAGGGAATCTCTGTTCCTGGCCGTACCGTGTTGAGATGGATAGCAAGCAAATATGTTGGCTTGCTTCAGCCCAATAGCGTTTTTCCAAGAAACTCTTGATTACACGCCAAATGTGTTTCCATGCGGGGGGAAATCGGAGCATGTTCCAAGCCCCATTCCATTGGCCGTGGTTCTCCTCCAGAAATGCTTGGCGTCAAATGGGTCCCCTTGCAACCTCAAACTGCGAATCTTGGTGGGAGGAGGTCATTTCAGTTGAAGGCTGGAGAAATGTGCATGCCCCGTTATTTTATTCAATGAGGATGATTTTAATCTTTTTTTCCCCTCCTTTGCTTTGGCTAATACACAGCCTCCTGGAAGAATTAACTTCTTGACAGTTTCAGAGAGTTCTGGCCACGGGAAAACCATGGGAACCTAAATTCCCCTTGAAAAGGAGGGAGGGCGAAGATACCATGAGATAATGGGATATTCCTTAGCATTAACCTTTCCATTAATCTCTGCCGTTAAAAAATGATCACAATTGCAAATAGGCCTATTTTTTTTTAAATGCCAGGATCCTGATCTTCCTGTTCCTATCAGTAAAATTGAGTACCAGGCCAAACTGAAGGATATAGGTAGTCCTCGACTTAACAACAGTTCATTTAGCGACCATTCAAAAGTTACAACGCCACTAGAAAAAAGTGATTTAGGACCGTTTTTCACAGCTACAAGCTTTGCAGCATCCCCACGATCATGTGATCAAAATTCAGATGCTTGGCAACTGACTTGTACTTATGACTGTTTCTGTCTCCCGTGGGTCATGTGATCCCCTTTTGGGATCTCCTGAAAAGCGAAGTCGGTGGGGAAGCCAGATTCGCTTACTAACTTAACAACTGCATTGCTTCCCTTGACAACTGTGGCAAGAAAGGTTGTAAAATGGGGCAAGACTCACTTAACATAAATTTTGGGCTCAATTGTGGTCTCATGTCGAGGACTACCTGTACTTTGGGTCTGGGATGGTTGGGATATTCTAAAAGTGGAAGGCATGTGTGAGACGTCATTTGTTTCAACAAAACACAGGGAGGAGTCGACTTAACAACTACAATTGAGGCCAAGATTTCTGTCTGGTAAGCAGGCAGTTAAGTGAGTTTTGTCCCACTTTGTGACCTTTCTTGACACCGTCGTTAAGGGAATCACTGCAGTTGTCAAGTTAGTGACACAGTTGTTAAGGGAATCTGGTGACCGCGGGACACCACAACCGCCATAAATCCATGTCAGTTGCCAAGCCTCTGACGTTTGATCACGTGACCATGGGGGGCGAGGGCTGCAAGGATTGTAAGTGCGAAAAACGGTTACAAGTCCATTTTTAAAGTGCCACTGTAAGTTCAGATGGTCACTAAATGAGCGGTTGCAAATCAAGGATTACCTGTATAATGGTTGCAACTGGTGGTTTTGTATTAAGTTTTATTTTAGCAATGGAAATGATGACTGGGATGTTAGCTTCCTTGCCATTTTCTGGGCCTTCTGATTCCTCTCTGAGAAGGGTATATAGGGCAGGGGTGTCAAACTCACAGCAACACGTTGTCATTGCCTGACTTATCACAACTCTCCTCCTTCGCTAAACTTGGGGTGGGCGTGGCCAGCACGTGATGCATCCAGCCGGCGGACCTTGAGTTTGGTGTACGGTCTCCTGTTTAAGCAGGGGGTTGGGCTAGAAGACCTCCAAGGTTCCTTCCAACTTCGATTTCTATTCTATTCTATTCTATTCCATTCCATTCCATTCCATTCCATTCCATTCCATTCTATTCTTCATCCTTATTGTATTCTATTCCATTCCATTCCATTCTATTCTTCATCCTTATTGTATTGTATTCTATTCCATTCCATTCTATTCTATTCTATTCTTCATCCTTATTCTATTCTATTCTATCCTATTCTATTCTTTATCCTCACCCTTATCCTACCCCTACCCCTATCCCTATTCTTCCATTTTCATTTCTATTCTTGGTGATGTCCTACTCTACTGTAGGAGTCCCCAACCTCCGGACTGGGGCCCACTACTGGATTGTGGCCTATTTGGAATTGGGCCTTGCAAGTAGCTGGCTGGAGCATGCGCATGTGCGTGCAGCTCAACGTGCTCAAGCCGCAGGCTGACGGGCACTTACATGTGTGCCTGGCTCACCGGTCGTGTAAGTGGAGCTATGTGCCTACGTGCCAGCCTGCCACTGGAGCAAGGGCACACATGTGCATGTCGCTCCAGGGTTCCGCCACTACGTTCCCCTCTCCCTCACCCTATGAGCCGGGCTACCAAACCGCAGAGGTTGGGTACCGCTGCTCTTAACAATTGTCAACGGTGCCAGACTCTGCCGAACGAGACTTTGGAGGAACTGGCCAGTGGCTTAAGAGCCAAGGACTTAAGAGGCTTAACATCTTATCAGACAGCTCAGGTGAGCACTGCACGGCTAACAGGAAGGGTAAGCAGACGCGGAACAGATGGACAACGTCTTCTGAGATGGTTGTGGCAGGGGGCAGCCCTCTGACAAGTGAAAAGATTAATTGCCTCTCCTTCTGATCAGGATGAATGTAGGCTATTATCCTGTTAGTAGCCCTAATTCTTTTTACCCCATCCTAGCAGTTTCGGGAAGCTCACTTAAGGGAGCTAAATCTGATGGATGTCGTATTACTTCATGTCGTAGTTGCTTGAAGAAAGATGGCATTACAGGAGTGTCTGTTCTATTGATAGTTTCAGTGCTGCGCGTTATTTCTTACAACTCAGACTAGGCCTCCCTGCAGAGCCATCGTTGTGGGTTGGGATTAAGTGACTTGTCATAAGTCGAGGACTTACCTGTATACCCTGACATGGGATGGATTTAACTCACAGATCAGTTTTGGCTCTCCACTTTATAAAAAGCTTTGTTTCGAAAACATGAACGTTGACTTCATATCCCATTTTGTTTTGCTTAGACAACGTCAGATTTTAGCTATTTTTCCTATCTTTTCACTTTCTTTTTGTTGACTTGGGCCTTGCTTTTTAACAACAGTCGCCACATTTTTTTGGTGTTTTGTATCCTTTATTCTGAATTACAATTGCCAACAGTTTGGGGAATATAATGGGATGATTCATTCTTCGTGCTAAAATATTGTTGTTGTTTTTTTATCCATCGTTTATTAAATCATACCTGCTTGCATTTTTGCAACACTCTAGCCCAGGGGTGTCAAACTCGATTTCATTGAGGGACGCATCAGAGTTGAGTTTGACCTTGGGTGTGTGTGTGTGCTGGGTGGGTCTGGCCAGAGTGGGTGTGGCCAATTTGATGTCACTCATGTTGGGTGTCTGTGGCGGCCTGACGGTGAAAATGGGCTCCCAAGCTCAGTTTCTGCTCCTGTAACCCTCTGCCGGTGAAAACGGAGCTTGAGTGAATTGCCCGCAGCCCTCTCCAGCTCCATTTTCAGCTGCGACGGCCTCCTGCAACCCTCTGCCAGCGAAAACGGAGTTGGGAGTGCGGCCCGCGGCCCTCGCGAGCGCCATTTCCAGCTGGGATGGCCATTTCCTGCAACCTTCTGACAGCGAAAACGGAGCTGCAACCCTCCTGAGATCCATTTTTGCTGGCAGAGGCACTACGGGCCGGTCCTTCACTGTTTCCAGGGCTGTCCGCAGGCCAGATCTAAGCACCCCGCAGGCCAGATCCGCCCAGCAGGCCTTAAGTTTGACACCCCTGCTCTAGCCTATAAACTTTCAATTATAAACCAAGATGTTTGTTTTACATGACATCCTGATCCAAAGCTGGCCAAACCCATATAATATGTGCGTTCAGCCTAGGTTTTAGAGATTAGACCAGTGGTTTTCAACCTTTTATCCACGGACCCCATGTGTGTGTGAGATGTTGTCACAAGGGGTCTGCGAAGCCTTGAAGAAATGTTATGATTTAAATCTTGAGTTAAGTCTTGGGAATCCATGGCCATAAAAGACATTTAAAGAGGATCCATGGTGAAGAAAGGGTTGAGAATCACTGGACTAAGACTTATGGTTTCCAGAATCTATATTGCAATGAACTCCAGAGGGACACTGGGCCATTTTACTACTTGATAAACAGGATTGTTAGTTTACTATGGCACCCCAGGCACCATGGTGCACAGTTTGGGGGTGGTAAGAGTGTTATGAACCTACAAAGCATGAGAACCTCTGGCTTAGGCAATTATTACATAAAGCATAAGTGTCCCTCTGTGCTTCTGCATCATCATTATTGGGGCCTTGGGAAATAATAATAATACCTTTTTTCTATAAATTTTACTGCAAAATTAGCAACTTTTGCTGATATTTTCCCCATTGGCTTAGTGTATACCGTGTTTCCATGTGTATAAAAGCGCTTGGCCTTATTTTCGGGGAGGTCTTATTATTTTTGAGGTGCAGGAGACGGAGAGCGTGGTCACCTCACGGCTGCTGCTGTGATTTGGCTTATTTTTGGCGGATGGCTTATTTTAGCGCATGCGCTCAAAAGTCTGATTGAGCTTATTATCCGGGGAGATCTTATTTTAGGGAAACAGGATAGACCTAAGTAACTATCAGTTCAGCCATTGCTTGACTAATTTAAATATTTTTGTGTTCGTTTCGAGTATGCTTGAGCCTGTTTCCAGCCTATTTATTTTATTCATCGGATTCATAACCTGCGTTTCTCTCCAAATTTCTTTTAAAACTGAAAAAGGTCTTATTGTCGGGCTTTTCTCTTAAAAAAAGAAAGAAAAGAAAGAATGCTCGATATTAATTGAAAGAAAGAGGATGAAATTAAAAACATTAATTGGAAACATGCTGTGGGTGCCAGGGTTCGGACAGATGCCCTAATTAAATCTGTAACTTGAGGTAATTCCGTAACAGAGTTCTCTGTGTTGTAGGAATGTTGTTAGTGACCATTTTGGTCTTAACTAGACCATAACCATAAAGCAAATGTGAAGGGGGGAAAAAAACCACCCTGCTTTCTGATGAAAAGAGCTGATGTAATCAAAGTTGGTTACGCTGAGGTATACTCCTACAACAAAACGGTCCATTGGATCTAACATGGCTTCCGAGGAGGCTGCCCAGCCTCATGTTAAAAAATGAGTTCTCTTTCCCTTTCTCACTTGGTTGATATTTTTCCTCCTCCTATTAGTCAAACAGCATCCTTGTCCCCTCAATCTGTACATTCCACATTCAGCTCTTTATGGAGTTGATTCATCATATTTCTCCAACATATAGTATATGTTGTCTTTTTTGCTAACCTCAGTCGAGTCCCTAATTCCCTAATATTTTCCTCTTTTCAGAATATTTTTAGAACATAGCCTGAATTTTTTTCTCCCTGCCTATAATCACATCATTCAGGGTGGAAGGTGGGTTCTAAGCAAAGGAAGATGCCCTTGGAGATTTTTTCATCCTAAGACCCTGTGATCGCATTGCGGGTGGCTAGATTCTGCGCAGCAGCACTGGGGAGGTCTATCAGAAACAGGTGATTAATCCATCCTAGCTATTTTGTACAATTAATGCAGCAAATCCTTTTGCATTATTACTCTCTTGTATTTTAGTATTCAGTGACTTCACGGTTTAAGGATTTATACTCCGTATTTTTCGGAGTATAATACACACCGGAGGATAAGATGCACCTTAGTTTTTTGGGAGGAAAATAAGGGGGGGGGGAGAAATCTGGCTAGCATCCTTAGTCTGGTCAGCTTCAGCGCATTATTTTATCCCTTGGTTAGGACTGGAAAAAAGCTTCTAAAGCACAGCTGATGGAGAGAAGTAATGAAAAAAGCCTGCAAAGCCCGGAAGATCATTAGGACCTGATTAGGTCTGGAAAAAAAAAAGCTTCTTCGGAGGGAGTAGCAATGAAAAAAGCCTACAAAGACCTTTCACTCCCTAGCGCCTCGTTAGGTAAAAAAAGCTTCGAAAAACCTACATTAGGAGTATAAGACGCACCCACATTTTCAGCCTCTTTTAGAGGGGGGCAGAAAGTGTGTCTTATACTCTGAAAAATATGGTATTTTATAGTTAGGTAGCCCATGCTGTGTTTTTTTTTGTGGGCAGCTGACAGACTGGATGCCAAATTGTGATATTAATATAGATTTTTATTATTATGTTTATTCTAGAATTTTTAACTAGATATTTCTTTGAGTGTTTTTAACTTGCTCTGGTCTTTGACTGTCAATCAACATTGACTTGACTTCTTAATACCAGGTGCTTCATTTTTGCTGAACCTGCAGTTGTCCTCTTATGGATCTTTTTTTTGGGGGGGGGGAAACTCTGAACGGCACCCATCCAGAAGGAGAGGAAACGTCTGGTTTTGCTCCTTACCGCCTTCCTTGGTGGTTTGCTTGGAGGGGATAGAAGAAGAACAAAGAAGACAGAAGAGTTGAGATAATGTTTGGACCACTTGTGGTGTATTTGCTTTAACAGTACTCAGGAATATACCGTCCTCTGGTGCAGGTTTTGAACTTTTCATTAGAATGTGTTTCATTAACCTCAACATACATCTTTTTTATCTTATACATGAGGTTTCCAGTAACAGTTGTTCCTATTTTATAGAATGTTTCTACGTTGCTGGAAACTCAAATCGAGTTTACATAGGCTGCATTAACAAGAGGGATAGAATCAAGATTGTGTGAAGTGTTAGTACTACATTATCGTGCCTTGGTAAAACCACAGTTGGAATACTGCATCCAATTTTGGTAGCCACGATATAAAAAAGATAATGAGATGCTAGAAAGAGTGCAGAGAAGGGCAACAAAGATGATTAGGGGACCGGAGGCTGAAACATACAAAGTACAGTTGCAGGAACTGGGTAAGTCTAGTTTAATGAAAAGAAGGATTAGGGGAGACATGATAGCAGTGTCCCAATATCTCTGGGGCTGCCACAAAGAAGAGGGAGTATTCTATTCTATTCTCCAAACCACCTAAGGGCAGAACAAGAAGCAATGGATGGAAACTAATCAAGGAGAGAAGCAACCTAAGGAGAAATTTCCTGATAGTAACAACAATCAGTAGAATGACTTGCCTCCAGAAAGTTGTGGGTGCTCCAACATTGGAGGCTTTTTAAAAAGAGATTGGACAGCCATTTGTCTGAAATGGTATAGGGTTTCCTGCCTGAGCAGGGGGTTGGACTAGAAGATCTCCAAGGTCCCTTCCAGCTCTGTTATTCTGTTACAAAGCGCCTTGCTCTCCCAACATGTCTGTTTTAGGATTGCATCTCTATGGTTGGGCGCTCGCAAAACTGCATGAAAAAACCACCCTCCCAGTATTAAGAGTAGAAAGGCTCCTTTTAGTAGAAGTTTCACATTTTTAACTCAGCATGGAAGATAATCTTCTTAGCCAGGAAGGGTCTGTGCTCTTAATCCCTAGTATTTAGAACTTTAGTGGTTTTGTGACTAAAAAAAGAAACTTCTTTCACTAATCATTTACTATGCCTCTAGTTTCAGTTTCAACCTTCAAAGTCTTTTTTGGTGATAGATGAAGGCTAATTTATTCTTGGTTCAGGTTATGTAACATCCCCGGTGATTCTGGTTTGCCATGGATTCCCCCAGAAATTCCTTGCATTAATTTGTAATGTTTTGGAGCGTTCTGAGGTCTGCACCAAAATTAAGACCTCTGGAATGCTTGTAGCTGTAATACTTTAAAGAGTCAGTCAATACAACCTGTTGCAACTGGTCACTGAAGCAGAATGGATCTACCCTTGTTTCCCTGAAAATAAGACAGGGTCTTATTTTCTTTTGACCCTCGAAATAAGCGCTTGGCCTTATTTTCCGGAAGGTCTTATTATTTTTCAGGTGCAGTAAGTGGTGAGTGTGGTCACCTCATGGCTGCTACTGTGTTTTGGGGAGGGCTTATTTTCGGCGGACGGCTTATTTTAGCACATGCGCTCAAAATCCTGATTGGGCTTATTATCTGGGTGGGGAGGTCTTATTTTCAGGGAAACAGGGTAAGTCCATCAATGGGGTGCCCTTATGTAAAGCATTTCTGGAGGGTGCCAGCTGGGGAAAAGCTTAAATTTGGAAATTTTCTTCCTTTATGCCTCTTCTGCTGATTGCGGTCTATAATATTGACATTGCTGTCTGGTTGGAAAAGTCCACAGGTTCAAAATTGCAATTCTGTCTTGTTTTCTTCCCAGTATTTTATGAATCCTGTTTTCTGGTATAGGCAGTCTTCAATTACAATCACACTTGTGCCTAAAATTTCCATTTGCTAAGTGAGACAGTTAAGTGAGTTTTGCCCCATTTTACAGCCTTTTTGCCACAGTTGCTAAGCGAATCACTGCAGTTAATGCCTGGCTTCCCCATTGACTTTGCTTGTCAGAAGGACATAAAGGAGATCACATGTCCCCCAGGATACTGCAACTGTCATAAATGTGAGTCAGTTTGCCAAGCACCTGAATTTTGATCGCCCGACTGTGGGGATGCTAAAATGGTCGTATGTTTGAAAAATGGTCATAAGTCCCTATTTTCAGTGCTGTTTTAACTGAATGGTCACTAAGTGAACTGTTGTAAGTCAAGGACTACCTGCACTTGCTTTGCATGCAACTTTGAGATGACGCATCCACACAAAAAGAGCACAAAACAATAGGTTCCAAATACTGTATTGGCAGAAAGTTATAACACTTCTTTTCAGTGGTGGGTTTCAAATTCCGGCGTTACCGGTTTGCAACTGTGAATGCGTGTGTGAGGTGCTTCTGCGCATGTGCAGAAACATCTGTGCATGCGCAGATGGTCCGTGATGATGTCTGGGTGGGTGGGCGGAGCCTCCCATCACCGCCACTGCTACTGGTTCGCTCTATCCTGGCTGAACCTGTAGCAACCCACCTCTGCTTCTTTTGAGGTGCTTTTCTCAATTTAGATTTTGGTTTCCAAAATATTTTACCAACCACGGAACTCCTTTTCCGCTCCTTATTTTGCATTTATTCAGATGGAAGTCTTGCCCTTTCTGTTAAAACCGTGAAAAGAGAAGCAGGCCAATGGCGTGGGAGATAATTGTCTTGTTGATAATTAATTCTCCCATTGTAAAGTCGGTTTTTGTGTATTTTTAATCATTGTTCATGTGGAAAAGTCTCACAATGGGGTTTCCAGTAAAATATGCTGCCTTTTCTTTTTTTATTTGTTTTGCTTTTTAATCAAGTGGCTTAAAATAGCACGCTCTGCTTTGGCGAAGAATTTCCTACAAGCGATTGGCAAAAAAAAAACAACGTTGGACCCTTTGCAAACAATGATTCAGTGGCAAAAAAACTTTTGTTCCACCCTGATCTGGATCCCGATCACTATTTGGCGAAAGCATTAAATTAAGACTCTTAATTCTGATGGCTTTTTAAACAAAAATTGAACTGGCTTCCTTTGATGTCTACGCCAGTTATTTGTTTTCCCACTGGACTCACAGTGTGAAAACTATGATTGAATACGACTCTGGTTTCCACGGAGGATGGCGCGTGAAATGAAATATAATTTTTTTTTTCCTGGTGTGGAACAAATCTTCCACACTTTGGATGATTTGCTGCATTGTTTTGGAATGGCTCTACTTTGGCCAAAAGGGACCCTGCAAAATTTTGGTTATACCAAATAGTCAGGTGCAGTGATTTTTATGAGGAGAGTAGAGTAGAGTAGAGGAAAACTGGTTTTCCCAGTTACAATGTATGACTGTGAAAGTTGGACCATAAGAAAGGCTGAGAAAGGCCAAAGAATGGAGGCCTTTGAACTCTGGTGCTGGAGAAGAC
>JANHFT010002776.1:194883-205817 GCA_032467955.1 Pseudoxenodon macrops | reverse complement strand
CCCACCCCACTCTGGGGCCAGCCAGAGGTGGTATTTGCTGGTTCTCTGAACTACTCAAAATTTCTGCTACCGGTTCTACAGAACCTGTCAGAACCTGCTGAATTTCATCCCTGACTTGCTCCCCTTGCGCATAAATATCAATGAACTAAAATTATGTTTTCAAATTTTTACATTTGAATTATTTCCTGTTTGTACATGGGAAGTTAACTTTTATTTACCAAACCTAAAATCAGTACGAATAAGCAACTGGCTATGATTTTATGTCCAAGAACATAGACCAGAATGTATTTGACAAACCATAGTTTCCCTGATCCCAACTGGTACGTACACTCCTGAGGCAATGCATTCCAGCAAGAGGTCTTCTCCTCTTAGCACCATCTGACTGCTTGAGGTCCCAATAGGGTACATGAAGCTGGGTTGCCTTTCTGCAATACCTCGGGCTGAAATCAGGACATAAGGGAGGAAAAACACAGAATTGTAAATCCTTCTCCAAAGGACAGTATGAAAATGAAAGGAGAATAGGAAACAAGCAAACCAGAGAATCTTTGCAACATCCAAGACCAGCTGTGGAAAGCTATATAGAGATTGGGAAAATGCTAAAACAGAAGAAGATTTCAGTGGAAAAATCAGACAAATGGCACAGAAACATATGGAATGGAATTAATTGAAACAGTTAGAATAATTGTAATAATAACAGTCACCTTACTACACAGCAAAACAGATAAATATTTACCAGGTTTCAAGTTTAACCATGTGCAAGTTTGATGTTTAGAAAAAAGGAATTCTAAGTTGTTGTTTTTTCCAAAATAAAAATACTGGAGAAATGTCCCTATGTTATTGTATACCTGTTTGTGGACATCACAATCTCCTATAGTATTCAATAAAATTCCAATGCTATTTTAAAAATATTTGTGAAATTTATAGTGTGAAAATATGAATTACAAGAAATAACTAAAACAGTTAAATCAAATGTTATTTAAAAACATTCTGTAATAAGTTATTCAATATTATGTGCTGGGTCTCATGGAAACACTGAAGTCCACTTAAGTTCCTGAAACCTGATTGTGATTCATCCTTGCTCAAGTGAAACATTTCATATTTGATACTAAACTATTGAGCAAGCCATTCGCTGAGCCATGAGCATAAACTGTTACACTAGTCATTGCACAAGATATTTCACAAAACCTTATAAATGGTTTAAGACCTGGGTAATTGTAAGATTGCCTCTCCACAATTCTCTCTGCCTATCTTGTAAGATCTGGGAGAGTTGGCATATTCTGGGTCCCGTCCATTAAACAATCACATTATAAAACCCAATAGGCATCCCTCATTTGTAACTGTGTCTATCCTCTGAAAGATTCCCTCCATGGTCTGTATAGCTTCAACCCAATTGATCTTTAAGACAGAATTAAAGACCTGGCTCTTCCCATAGGCACTGAATTAATGGTGGAATGTGATCCCACCAATTGTATTGTAATTGTGGTGTATGAGAGGGGCTGTCATTCCCACCCAGTGTATTATGGTATTTTGTATTTTACTTTTATTGTTTTTAATCCTCTATAAACTGGTTAGTTGTCAGCTAGTGAGCAGTTTTAGAATTCAATGACATAAATAAATTCTACTACAGATATGTTACATCAGGGGTTCCCAACACCCCCCCCCCAGTCTGTGGCCTGGTTCCGGACTGCAGCCCATTGGGACCGGGTCATGCAAGCAGAGGGTGAGCCCATGAAACCCTCCTCTCCCCACCCACCATTGCTGGTCCCCAGAGCCAGAAAGGTTAGGGACAGCTGTGCACAACACACCTCTTCTTTTCCATTCTCACAATAGTGAATATAGCCTAGTTTATACAGCAAAAAAATTTAAAAATCCAGTTAACCAAGCTAACATATATTGTGATCCAGGGAAACTAAACATGTGTCAGCTTTGAGTTTTACTGATCTATATTTGAAGATAAATATCAAACTCAATTAGTTCATAGTTATTTCATTCTAGTGATATATTTATATTCTCTTTGTACAACAAATCCAGATATATATTTTTTAGAATCCATTCCAGAGGGGGAAAAATGTCACACACAGAAAGAGCTACCCCAGCATTAAAGCAAGTAATTAAGGGATGTTGTTTTTTTAAACAAGAAAATTGTTCCTTATCTATAGCAGAGAACATAAAAAGCTTTGACTTAAAGCAGTTATCTGTATTGTTGGCTGCATTCCTAATTGAAATACATAGGATGAAAAGGTTTCACGAATCTGATTATCTATTTTAGCATTATAACATGATGAAATAGCACTGAAAATCAAGGACTGATTACTAATTTAATAGGGAAGAGTCAAAGTACAACATTGCAAAATCATTCTGAGATTGGCAAAATCTTTTGGTCTCAAAGTGACTGCTTTATTAAATGTTTAATTGAACTTAGATCTAATATTAAGCGGCTATCAATTTAATGGGATGCAAAGGACAATATAATTAATTCTATAGATCTAAAAGACTTGGAAGAATGGAAGCTTCTGTGTTAGTTTACAATACTTGAAACTGACATGATTTCAAATATCAGTTTTAAAGATTCTCATTGTGGATACCTTAATAAATCATTGGATGGAGCTCTTGCTTTTGATTTGTGCACAAGTATCAAAATGAGCTTATGGTATATGTCTAAATATTCTACTGTAGCAATCACAACTACATTTCTAAATAATACTTATGGTTTCCCCCTCATGGACCCATGAACTCCAGGGAAAAGGAAAATAAATGAATGAAAGAAAGAAAAGATTTCTGTCCATGATAAGAAGCTCATTCACAGTTAATTTGAGGAGCAAAAATAAAATGCCATACCATTAGTACGTATTTCATAAAAATGAATTCAAATTCATCAAAACAGGTTTCAAAACAAGAAGACAGCTGACATAAGATCTTTTAAAAGAGCCATTATGTAGAAAGAACCTTGAATAAATGGTGTCATAAACAAGCAATTATTCCATGCTGTTCAATATGGACTCATTTTGTTAATTAAATGAAAATTACCACAGAGAGTGACATTTCCCTAAGCTCTGGGCATGTGAATGAGCACCCCACACACAAAGAAATATTTAAAGCAAGACAAAGGGGCAAATACAAGAATTGTAGACAGGTTAAGACAAGCATTGGAGCAGAACAGTTACAAAAAAAAATTCACAGGTGCACATAAAAATTTGCAAACAGAGTAGGTTAAAAACATGTATAAAACTTACAGATAAACAATTAGGATGCAAAGAAGCAGCAGGTATATTATTTTTAAAATATTATTTATTTACTAGATTTCTATTTTTCCTGTTTTCCAGAAGTTCAAGACAGCAATACATGAGACTTCTTTCTCTATGGAGCTTGACAGGATTGTGTTAATAAGCGTTAATAGAAAGAAATGTTTGCAATTAATCATTAATTAACAGTTACTAACAGAGGGTCTTTATGTGTTAGAATGCTGGACTAAATCTTCATATGTGATAGGGCAGATACATACATTTGAGTTTCCAGTTTAGAGCAGATTAGAGCTGATTTCTATTGATTCACATATAATGGAATTCTGTGTAAATATCTAGCCTATTTATGAATAGGGATGCTGATGTTCTCTTTCTCTCTTACATACATTTGCATGCAGGAAAGGAAATTGAGTTGGAAAAAAATCCACACAGAGCCAGAAATTATTTTGTAGTTCTGATCTAAACACGAACTGTGATCAATGGTTTTATTAAGAATGCCAAGAGAAACTTTCAGGCTTGTTCACAAACTACAGAAGGCAAAGAAGTAGCATCACTAAATATGCCAGTGTGTAATTAGCTAATTATTGTTAATAGATTACTGATGTAAATTAACTATTGTGAACCTTTGAAGCAAATGTTTAAATTGCTTAATCGACCTATGACAATTGCTATGCCTCTTTTTGCACACAATAGATTCTAGTTCCAGACAATTTGAGTTAAATTTAGAAAACATTCCTGCTGGAACACCTAAAGATTTGCTCCTACTTAATAAAGACAAACTTGAGTCAGATGAATCAATGAGTTGACTTGGTAGAAGACATATATTCCTAGGAGATTGCTCATGAATGCCTTCCAGGTTTGATTGAATTTATTAATCAATGACTGCTTGCAGGAAATTTTCAGAGCAACTGACTTTGTAACCAACAGGGACGGTATGAAATTGCTAAATTGTTCTTGTAGTTCTTCTACTGAACTTCAAGTTTTTGCAAATATTTAGATCAAAGTACAGATGGAAACACCGAAACAGAATAGTTCTAGAAGAATATCTCTAGAAAAAATATCTCTAAACAGCACTTTGGTGAATACATTCCTGCCCATAAAACAGGGTAGTAATGACTTCCCAAGATATTTACAGGTAAATTGCTTATTCAATTTCCATTGAAAGCTTTGGTGAAATAATACACTGAGATGCAAATATTTTTTAAGGTGCTGTTGCTTTTGAAGCTTAATTAAAGTGAAGTACTTCTTCAAAGCTTTGCCAACCTAAATGGATGCCATTTAACAAAGCATCCATCTTTTCATAGGGTATATACTGTTGAATAATCCTAACATTGTTCCTTTTATTGCTTATACTCCATGCACACAGATTTGTCTCCCTAAGCTTCCTACAAATCTACCTATTGCTGAAACAAACATTGAACAATGAAACAATAAAGTCTAGCCAGCTTTGCATCAATCACAGGAGGCAAGAGGTATAAAGCTGTGAATATAGCATAGATCCTTTTAATGGGATTTATAAAATGTAATGGAAAGAGATTATATATGTTACTAAATTCCATGATTCTGACCAATGAGATATCATTCATATATTCCTATGAGTAAACCTGTTTTGTGAAAAAGCCAGAACAGTGAAGAATAGAACATTAACCTTAGGATTAGGGGCTTAATTTTAATTAATTTTTGTCAAAATAGAATTTCTACAGTAATGTTGCTCTAGTTTTGACACAGGGGCAGTGAACGTTTTCATGGATTAAAATTAAACATGCTTTCCTTTGGCATGCAAAAAGCTATAATACACACTAACCCCAATCATTCTATTTTTTCACAGCATAAGCAGATATGAGGGGCAAGGATAATTATATTTGCTGTGTCCCCTGACACTGTCATCTTACATAAATTGGAGAGAAATAACTATAGGAGAGCTTTCTCTACTTATTTAGAGTAACCACAATAATTTAGGCATTACTTGAAAGTATAAAATCTTGGTGTGTGTGTGTGTGTGTGTGTGTGTGTGAGAAATGTGATTATTACTGCCCACCTGAATCCTATTCTTTCCCTTCTCCAGTTAAACTAAGTAAGGGAACATAATTTTCTGGTAATTTGTAACTAAACTCTGCTACATCATATACAAAATGTGAAAAAAGATTGTTTGATAAGCACATAATTTTGTGATTTGTTCTTTTTTATATCTAACCTGTTTTTATTTTTGAGTTTTGTTTTGTAATGAACTTTGCAAAAAAAAAAAAATACTAAGAAAACGAGTACATGTACAGGTAGTCCTCAATTTATGACCCAAATTGAGCCCAAAATGTTTGTTGTTAAGTAAGACATTTGTTAAGCACGTTTTGACCCTTTTAATGAACTTTCTTGCCTCAATTGTTAAGTAAATCGGTTGTTAATTTAGTATCATGGTTGTTAAATGAATCTGCCTTCCCCATTGACTTTGCTTGTCAGAAGGTCGCAAAAGGTGATCACGTGACCCCCGGGACACAGCAACCGTCATAAATATGAACCAGTGGTCAAGCATCTGAATTTTGATCATATGATCATGGGGGTCCAGCAAAGGTCATAAGTGTGAAAAATGGTCATAAGTCACTTTTGTCAGTGTCATTGTAACTTTGAACAGTCATTAAACAAACTTTAAGAAGAGGGCTAGCTGCATTTAAAAACATTCAGATTGACTTTGCTATTGTCTGTTTATTTACAATATGGGCATGCTAATCCTCATTTCTGTATTAATGGTTCTCAAAGTACCATTACCTCAATAACAATAAAGAATAAATAAAATAAAATAAATAATTTAAATGCAAATAATACCACTCAAAATAAAATTCAAGACTTTTTAAAGGGAAGAAAAGTTGATTAAGAAACTAGAATGTTTTTCCTTAAAACTATAATTAGAAAAGAAATGGGTGGAATCCAGCAGGCTATCTCACTTGCTAGACCAGGAGTCGGTAACTTTAAACACTCAAAGAGCCATTTGGACCCGTTTCCCACAGAAAAGAAAACAGCCACAAACCCTTCCTGGGCATGACTATTTCTTGAGTGGCCAGAAAACTAGCACATGTAGTTGAATTAAACATTCTGTTTTTTTCTTAAACCTTTCTTTTCTTGGATTTATCCATGATTGGCCTACCGGGGGTCGAAAAGCTCAATAAATCACGTGCCAGCAGGTGTCGCACATTGGTGGTTGTGATGCCTATTTTGAGCGACAGGGAGCCGCAGCAGAGGGATGAAAGAGCCACATGCGGCTCCAGAGCCACGGGTTGCTGACCCCTGCGCTAGACCGTCTTCCAGCAATACACTGTAAGGGATGAAGTAATGTTGCATGATGCCATTCTTAGTGCTACTTCCAAATCTGCTTTGGAGAGGTGCTAAGTCCAAGAGAGTTTCTTGAGGCTGTGTAGAAGAGTTGTACGTAAAGTATGGAAAACATGTGGTTTTCTAAGGAAAATCATTAAAGAATTGGACCGTCTGGTTTGGGATGAACTAAAATTCAGACAAAGTGAGTACTAGGGCATGTCTGCTGCACATCATCCATCCTTTCCCTTCTGCAACATGCAGCACAACATACTCTACTAGCAACTGAAATGAAATGATGGAAATCAACAGACTCCTGTGATATTTCATTCTTAAGTCTGATTTCATAACATCAAATCAAGCAAGCAAGCAAACAACAACAACAAGAAGCCGTGGGTTCACTGGAGTCCTTCATCTTTGGAGTTTCCACCTCTCTCTTATGAGAATTATACCCTTGTATGAAAAATGAAAAGCAAAGATGTATACAAAATGGTTTATCAGACTTGGAGGAAAAAGGGATTGATCGGCATATATCAATTTTACCCTTAGAAAGATAAAGATAATTTAATCATTGTTCACATAGCAAGTCTTTTTAAAAAGAAACATTTCTATCCTCTAGTCCTATAGAAACATTTTCCAAATAAAAAATAATGTGGATTGAATTCATGAAAGGAAGATATCTCTGCAAGCAAAAGCAAGTGATGCTACGTGTTCTTTGGGTACACAATAAACAAAGATACATTCATTTCTCATCTATTGTACATGGCTATAATGAACAATGTACCCAGTTTGCTGCACTTCTCTTTAAACAAATAAATTTGTATTACACGGATCAGGGGGCTACTCTGCATACACATCCAAACAAGCATTCACAAAAGTAAATTGCTTTCTTGCAATTTTCTTTCCCTAATTTCAGAGAAATTAATCCCTTCCTAAATATCTACATTATCACATAATTTGCATGCCACAGAAGAGCCTGGTGATTATATATTTGAAAAACAATGTATAATTCATGATTCTTCCAGTGTACAAAAGGAGTGAACAGAGTTCCTTTGAAGCATTCAATCAGTTATGTAACTCTACTTCAAAGAATAACCATCATGGTTTTTCCATTTATTTGTAGTTATTATAGATACACATTTTAAATATAAATACACACACACATGTGTGCGCACGCATAAAAATCTTTTCTTTATAGTAGAAAATCTTCAACATGGCAGCTGAGTGTTGCTCAAATCCATGTAATATCCAAAAGTGACATTCAAATGAAAAGCTTTGGCAATATTATATGATTGGGGAATTATATATTTAAAAGTTTTGTTTTGTTACATATACCCATAAGAAACAATACCATCACCTGACAATAAATAAAGTTGAATTTCACAAAGATGATGTCGTTTAAAATATGAATTGTCCATCTAACAGTGATGGAGACAAAGTGTTTGTTTGGAAGATTGTGCAGCCTGAAAAGATGGTGTGATAGCGATACATGACTATTGTGTCTATCAAAGTGTCTCACAATTTCCACTGACTGACCAACAAGTGATGTTAATACAATAGGTAAGTCAGGTTAGGAACAGAGAAATTAGAACGTGAGGATCTCCAGAAGTCAGTATTGACTCACCACTGTACATGTCAGTGTGATTTCGAAAGGATGCTTCATTATGGGGATACTCTGTAATAAACAAAATAACATGAACTTTCTAAAGTAACAAAACATGCACTGAATAACTAAAAGTTAATGGAAGGGAAGAGCACAAAACAAAATTAATTTTATAAATACAAAGTGCATGTCAGAAAGAAAAGCATATGAAACATCATACACATAACATTCAAAAAGGCCTGAAGGCTGTTTAGAAATAAACAAGATAATACAGCAATGTAAGACAGCAGCTTTAAAAGACTGTTTATTTCTATGAAATATTAAATTATAAGTGTGGTTGTTTTGAAAAAAAATCCATCACAAACATGTAAAATCAAAACAGTTGCAAAAGTTTTAAAGAAAACATTGATTACATTTTTGCATTTGAGTTCCTAAGTATCAGGAAATTTTCAACAGGTTTGTTAAACGTCTCACGAAATTGGAACTGTTGGGCCACAAGCTTTTTCAAGCACATACAATAAACAAAATATTGTTGCTAATTTGCACCAAATGCCAAGTAAGGATTAGAAGCAACAAAACAACTTTAAAACGAAGAAAGAACAATGAACATTTCAGACTTTGCTCATGCAAACATTATTAGAATGAGTTGTATTTCATTAAAAAATAAATGGCCAAGAGATATCCATGACTGAGACAATGTCATGAAAAAAAACCATATAAAATTACTTCCCAATAGTAATAACAGGAGCAACTACTTTTTACTATCCTTGAAGTCTACTTTTTAAAAATTTTCTTGAGGTTGGTGATAGGATTTCAAACTCAGAGGAGAAAATCTAACATTTAGAACCCCCAACCCCAGGAATTTTCTAACTGAAGTTTTCTGACATCTGAAAGGGCCAAAGATAATATGAGAAGGTGGGTTAGGGGGTGTCCCAGGAAGACCCTGGCTCCATGCAATGAATGCATTACCAATATGTTACCAAATCAATGTGCTTCCTTCCCAGCTCTGGAAATGTTGTTCACTACACTTTATGTCCCTTTCTCCTCTCCATCCTGGTCTAAACCCAAGAGCAATCAGTGTCTTGTCATCTTTCTCCACTGGCTCCATGAAATCCTAGGGCAATTAGATATGTTGCTAAATACAAGGCTGCAGAATGATAATGCCTTCTATTACAATCAAATAAATTGCCATGGAAAAGCGTGCAAGCTAACAAGTATTTCTGAATTTGAATGAAACAAAGCAAGAATAAGGATGAAAATAAAAGAGAAGGGAAATAAAAGGCTAGGTACAATAGAGAGAGTTTCAGAATCTGTAGAATCAAAAAATCTTAAGTGTAGGAGGATTACTATTAGTTCTGTGCCTCAATAAAATTTTGTGAAATTGTTTACATCTGGTTTATACAATCTCTTGTGTCCTATTAAAAAATAAGATGCAGATGTAGGGTTTAGAGAGCAAAAGCAACTTCCCCTCTCTGGTTTTTGTTGTACTTAATATCAAGACTGCACAAAGTATCAGGAAAAATTGTGGCAAAAAGAGGCAGATGCACAATAAATAGTACTAAAATTGCTTTTCCTCCCTCCCTCTCTCTCCTCTCTCCCCCAATTTCCATTACCTTTTCCTCAGAATCATATATCTCATCTTATTTATATCAGAAAAATAATCTGAATTTATGTTATCCCGTTTAAAATCTATAGTATAGATTTGAAATTAATACCAAGCTTTAAAATCTGATAAGCAAACTATTCCAAACAGCATACAGAGAAATAAGCAACTAGGAAATCCGAAAGAGCAAGTAAAGTTGAAACAAGTATAAAATATACTTGTTGAAACAAGCACTTTAATATGAAAAATATATAAACAATAAAATCTGTTTGAGTCTCCACACATTATCATTTTACTTATGAATATCCCTCTGCTGTGAGATTCAAGAAAAGGTGTAACATGTTCTGTTCTGCCAAGAAAGGATGAAATACACCATTTTATACATTATTCATTTGAAAGTAAACACATTCATTTCAACTTAGTAGGTGTAAAGTTGCAATCTGTGCATTTATTACTCATTTTAATAAAGCAATACTTTTATAGAATAAACAAATATGTTGTACTAGACAGCTTTTGGGTCATCCTTTCAGAGAGATTTCCTTACCAGATTTCTCAAAGCTTTTGACAATGACAGAACTTCTAATGTACTTTCATCACTGAAAAAATTCTTAAAAATATGACATTTTGTCATTGTTTTTTTATGATCATTTTTATCTCACAAAATATTTTATAAAATTTGCCAGTTTCATGGTAGTTGTGGGTTTCATTCTTTAAGTTAGTCCATTTGAGGTACCTTGTTTCAAAAACTGTTGTTCTACGATGCAGTACTCAACCAGTTAGAGGTTATAGATGCAAATGTTTTAGTAGTATATAAATAAACATTGCACAACTATCATGTTTCAAGAAACAGATTCAATTACATTTAATGGGAACTATAGCACTCCATTTCTGAGGATCACTGAGAATATAGAGGAAACAAAGAGCAAAGATAACATATACATTAAGAACTGTTATGTATGCAGACATTCCAATGTTCAGGTATAGAATAGAATAACAGAGTTGGAAGGGATCTTGGAGGTCTTCAAGTTCTACCCCCTGCTTAGGCAGGAAAACCTAC
This sequence comes from Pseudoxenodon macrops, assembly GCA_032467955.1. Taxonomy (NCBI): domain Eukaryota; kingdom Metazoa; phylum Chordata; class Lepidosauria; order Squamata; family Pseudoxenodontidae; genus Pseudoxenodon; species Pseudoxenodon macrops. Next base: position 195,012 of record JANHFT010002776.1, on the reverse strand, counting down.
ACCACTTCAGACAAATGGTTGTCCAATCTCTTCTTAAAAACTTCCAGTGTTCGAGCATTCACAACTTCTGGAGGCAATTTGTTCCACTGATTAATTGTTCTAACTGTCAGGAAATTTCTCCTTAGTTCT
>JANHFT010002776.1:157395-171602 GCA_032467955.1 Pseudoxenodon macrops | reverse complement strand
TATATTTGCAAATCTGGGGGGGAGGGCAGGCAAGAAAAAGCCAAAGGAAAATGGGTAGGAGAGCACCAGAATACCTTCTTGACAAATTTAGAGAAATTAAGTATCTTGCAGCAGAGAACAGTTTTAATCAGCTTTTGAAAGCCATCAGGACATTTTAGGTAGCAATTAAGCATTTAATCTTTATTTACATTTGCAGGAGGAGCAGTAAAATACCAGATGCTAATGTTCCCACAATGACACTTTGTGAAGCTGCTTCATGGGTTTTATTCATATAATTACAAGTGATTGAATAACAAACATATTCCTGAAGGAGGTTCTTCACCACATTGTATGTAATGAGGTACACTGCTGATGGTTTATATTACAAAGAAAATGAAAGATTTAAAGGTGTACTTAAAAGTGTCACTGACAAGAAGCATCATCTTTCAAGGATCATCTACTAAACTTTGCCTATGTCATTCAGCTTCCTTTCCTCTTCATATTTTCCCATGATTCACAGATTTCTGTGTAACAATAATTTCTGGGAGGTTATTTCTTTTGCTTTAAAATTGTCACAGACATTTGAGTCTGACTAGCTGATAATTCTCTTAATTTGCCCTATATTGTGATAGCTTTTTAAAAATGGAACAAGAATAAAATTATATGTGTGTGTGTGTGTGTGTGTGTAATACAGATATTTTCTTTATTATATATTCCTTTTTATCAAGCACAATTAATGGATGTGCTGCTGAAAGCAATTAAATATTTCATCAGTAACATGGAAACTATTCAGGAAAGGCATATCATGTTTCAAGGAACTAACACTGTATTCCATCCTATCAGAAGATGGATGGTATTTCCCTTTTATCTGTTAGAGTATCAAATTATTTAGATTAACTATTTGCTTTTGGACTGATCATCCTAAAGCAGTCAGTTTCAGCTCATTTGCAAAAAAATGTCAAGATTCCTATCAGTGTTTTCACAGAATCTTTGCATATTTAAATACATTTTGAATAAATATTTAAATATTTGCATATTTAACCTAAAACTGTCTACTGTGGATCTCACACCATTCCTAAGAGGTCTTGTAAGGGGGCGTGCACCAGCGTGCCTACCATCCCTGTCCTACTGCCCCCATTTATTTGTACTCATTTCATGTACTCAAGTCCATGTTTATACTTACACCTGTTATCTTGTACATGTTTGACAAACTAACTAACTAACTAAAATGTGGCAGGAATAACTACGACTCCCTTAAGTGTCAGGTTACATGGTCTGGGCACCTCCTTGTGGTGACTGCTGAAGAAGATAGAAGAAGAGTCTCTAAATGATTGAAGCCAGGGAAACAGGTCCCTTGTTAATCAACAGGAGTGCTGATTTACCATCAGTTTACCAGATACTTAGCTGGCCCTCCCTAGTTCTCTTGAAGAAAAAAGAATGGGAGGGGAAGACACATTGAGACTTGCAAGATTCTGTCACTGTGTCCTTATGATAAAAGTGGTATTAACATGAATAACTGGTCATCAAAGGTCTGGTCACCTTTGAAGAGCTGACACCCGTTGATATGACTGACTCAAATGGTAGACGGATGTTATTTTGGCTTTTCCTGCTCTCTCTACATGCTGTGACGGTCTTAAACAAGGAAGCCATAATGGATGTCCTAAATTACCTACTGCTTCAAGAATCTTTTTTCTTGAAGTTTCTGATGTTAGTAGAAATACTTTGCTTAGGAATTAAGTCTTCTGATTTATATGGAAGGTATTTGATAAAAGAGTCATGATACTTATTTATGGTTGTGATATATTTACAATTACTTTATATTTTCAGCATATAAAGATTCATATAAAATAAATAATTGTATTTATTTCACGTTAAGATTTTACATCCTGAATTTTAGTGCTCATTCATCACTGAAGACTGCTAGAATGAAACCCAATAATTAAAAACGTAGTTTTCAAAATTAATTTAATGAGCATGATTATGTGAGTGAGAAACAAAGAAATAATAAAGACATTGGATAAAGGCTATTATTTGTTGAAATATATCCTTCCTAAATACATTTTCTTTTCTTAAGAATGACGTAAGAGAAGGTGCAATTTTAAGTCTCATTATTTAGGTGGTATCATAGAAGAGACCTGTTTTTGTATTATCAAGTGATCTCCATTATATTGACATACACAGAAGAATCCTATGTATCAGATCCTATGATGCAGGTGAGCTGTTATGTTTAAAGATGTCCTGGACCTAAACTGTTTATGGAAGTTAACAAATATATATTTTAAGCATTGATATCAAGTCTGCCATCTTTGGCTGGGTGCCTTGCTGGCATCCTGCAAGGGGGGAAGAACAAATAGGCAATAAGCCTGTATTAGCATGTACTGGAAAATAGAAGGGGGGGTGGAGTGACAACTTGACGAAGAACAGAAAAACTCCAAACCAGTTTGTGCCAGCACTCAAGGCCATGCACTCTGAGAAGCAATGTAGATTACCCCAAACATCTCAGCATTCTCAAAACACTTAGGCAAATCTTCATTGGCTGAAGATGGACTGGTCATAGGAGAAGGGGAAATATTTTATATCCTTTTACATGGGAAATTTAGTTCCAGCCTGACTTTACTGCATCCAGCATCACTTCACCAAATGGCGTTGAGGGCCTTTCTTTCCTAAGACATCAAATTGGGGCAGGTCTGACAGCATATATTCATAGGTGGGCATCACATACTGTAACAACCAGTTTGCCCAGCACCAGAAATGTGAGTGCGCATGCACACTCGCTTTGCTTACATGCATGCCATCCGCGCATGCGTACGCCGTCACCATCCACATATACGTGCAGCATCACAAAACACGGGAATTCGCTCACATGCGCTTTCCACACATGAATCTGACATCAAACAACACAATGATACAGGACGGGATTGTGCCCGGGCAGGTGGGCAGTCCCACCCGCAGGTTGCAACTACCAGTTCACCTGAACTGGTCTGAACCGGAAGCAGCCCACCACTGGGTATATGATATAATCTATGGAAGTGACAGAATCCATGCAAGAACAAAATACAGTAGATATACTTAGACTTTTCTTAACTTTATACTTATAAAAGTATTTCTAGTTTCTTTTATTAAAGTTTCATTAACTGATTTGAAACACTGAAAAATTATAAAAATATATCAGAATCAGTGACACTTATCTACACATATAAACTAATGCCATATTAGTTTCAATAGTCCAAATAAGCAATCTTAAAGTTATTAAATCTGAACTACAAGAATCAGGACAATTGCTAGATGTTTATATTTTTCTGTATTTTTGGTGTAATTTAGTGGTCATCTAGATTTTTGTAGATCATATTTAGTAGCCCTGATCAATAAATTACAAGCCTTTTCATTTAGTAATGTATTTCCTACAAAAGTACCATACCTGGTCCAATGTTCCCTATCATGATCCTACAAGGTTCTTAAAAGGAACATCCCAAGATCCAGAAGGAAGATTCAACAGCTTTAGCAACAATACAATACAATTCCTATCCAAAACTCAGCACACTCTACTCTAATCATTGTATCTTTCATCAAGTCCTCAAGAATGCTGTCATCTAAGGATTGAAGTCAGAAGATAGAAAAGGATAAGAACGCTTACCTATGCTGAGGAATAGCTGAATCAGGGAGCATGTCACAGGAGTAAATTACTGAAGGAAACCAAAATAGATTAAAGGGAAGTCCTGGGCACAGAAAAACTGGGTGAAGCTTTTTGTGATTCCCATGTTGACAGAGTCTAGCAAGAACACTGCTACCATTTCACTTCAGCTCATTTCATAGGTTCTCAATTTTTGTATTTCTTCAGATACTGTTTCCTTAAAATAACAGTCAGAATGCAAGAACTCCAGAGAGATGCTATCTAGCCTCCTCTTAAACACAAATGAGGACAATATTGTTTTATACTGTATTATCCAGTAGTCCTATGAATATTTACTAGACCTTCTCAACAAACTATTCTCCTTTCATTGGTTTAGAACTATTATAGGTAATTTTAATAAAAAAGACACTATTATATTTCCCCCATAGCAATATAAAAGCAGGATAGAACAAGGATACATTACTAGCAAGCTCGATCCTTTAGAATTCAGAAATGCTACAAACAATGAAATGGTGTGTTCAAAAGGAAGTGTGGCAAAATGGATATATTGGCCAGATTACAAATATAATATATAGATGTTTAGAATATGAGATCTGTGGGTCCATCATGAAAATGGTTTTGCTATTGAACCCAGTTAAGTACTTCTTAAATTTTAAGTCTGAAAAACCTCTGCCCACTTGCTTTGATATAGTGGATGGATGAATAAGTATAAGAATTTATATTTTTCCACCAAAAATAAAAGAAGAAATATGAATCTTAGTCATCTGAAAAAGGGAAACAAACTGTATGTATCTATAACATAAAGCATCCTTTGAAATGATGTTGATAAGTGGTAGCTGCACAGACCATGTCCTTTCTGTGTTCAGCAATACAAAAGTGATTTGTCACAGTTTTCTTTCAGTCCAGGCATATGGCATTATAGCTATCGGAAACAACTTCTGGAGCATTGCTGAGATTACAACTTGATTTGCTCTAACAGTGTTCAAAGAACATCTGCAGTTCATGGCCAGGAACTAAATAGGTGATGGGAATGAATTTTTCAAATTGGTCCCTGGAAAGATTCACTTTAAAACTGCTGCCTCTGTGTTTATTTTTTGCCTTGTAGGCAGACACAGGCCTTCACTCACAATGCTTTTAAAATGCTGCAGTTTGGATGACTGATGAATAAAGAAAAGGCTCTATCCACAGCATGAACACCAAATCCATAATATCCCTTAACCCAGCATTGAATGCAAATCAAGGGAGACCAACTGCACAGAACAGTATGCATGAGATTGCTGTTTGCAGAAATGACTTTATCAACTTTCCTGTAGGCTGATTGTTTTAAAACCAGATAATTATTACTCTATGTAGTCACTTAGGAACAGATATTGGAACACATCAGACATCTCATCTATTTGGCAGAATTCCTTTTTCAGGGAGGGGAAATGGATTGTGACTGTGGACTTTCCATCTTTTTATTTATAAATAGTCTCCAAAGGAATGAGCAAGGGGTATACTGTATACTAATAGAAATATAGCTTGCCATTTGGTGTACTATACAGAACCAGAGTGACTAAGGTACTTTTTTTTTAATGGTGCTTTCTTCAAAAAAAAACAAAACTCCTGCCAATGCTATAGAAATATAATAAAAATCATATTCCAGACTTTGGATTCAGAGATTACGGTAGTTAGCTCATGCTTCTTTTAAAAATACTGGATTTTAAAGAAGAAACAGTCTCAAACTATAATCCAGTTAATAATTGGCTCACTGAATTATAGTATGTAAAGTAAAATATGTATAGATTTACCCTGTCCAGTTATTCTTTCTTGAATTCTAGACAAGTTATAATTGTAATGTCTTCAATATCTTTGCAGGCTTCATTTCTTTTCCCTTAGTTTCCGGGATACAACAGATCTTTTTTAAATCATTCCACTTTTGTTATTATTTTTAAATAACTCAAGGCAACCAACTACATAATATTCCTTTCTCCTCTTGTTTTTCCCACAACAACCCTGTCAGCTGAGTTGTGTGTGAGAGAGTGATTAGTCCAAAACCACCCAGCAAGCTTTCTTGCCTAAAGTGGGACTAGAACTCAGTCTCCTATTTCTAGGCCAGCACTTTAACCACTGTACCAAACTCATGTTTTTATGATGTGGGTGGCCATATAAATATCATACATAAATAAATAAATAACATTAAATAAACAGTCTTCCTTCCATTTACATTCAATGGGTTCATGCCACCAAGAACAAGATAATCATTAAATTAGATTAGATAAATAAACTAGAAAAAACAGATATTTTTCTTCCATTAGATATACTTGAGAGTTTTTGAGACAACTACTCATTTGAGGCATTTAAAATATAAAAAGGCATGTTCTTGAAAAACAGGAGTACTTTTTAATCTGGGACTGAGCAAGGGATGAAAAAGAACTATGCCTATAATTTCTAATTTACTAAACTAAAAACAGAATTTAGGATTTTGAATTTTTCAGCCGCTTGCACTTAATCAGTCTGGTATGATGAAGAGGTTCTAAAAAGTTGATTGCAATTGTTTAATTCATGCAGAAGTCCTTTGATGACGGAGAAATGTTCCTATAACCCATCCCTATTTGTCTATCCTCCAATAGCAGGGCATTTCTAAACATTTCAACTTTCTCTAAGCAAAAGAGCTGATATCCAAAAGTCTGCAAATGTATTGTCAGATTGTCTACTGAACAGAATCTTTATGACTTAAGAGTTCTGTAGAAGGAAAGATTCAGCAGGATATTAGAGATGGAAGATAATGTATATGCTTGAAGTTAGTTGAAAACAAAACAAATCCATATCCATCCTTTGATAATACCTTTTTCTTATTTAAATTCTGACTCACTACCAATTGCATTTTAATAAGGATTTCAGAATTGATATAATGGCCCTTCCTCTCAATTCTGAAGCTTCAGTATTTTTCATACTTTTATTGTTAGCCATCCAGCCAAACATCTCTTGGGGGTGCTGAATACATGGATCTGTTGCTAACATATGGAGGGAAGAACGGAAGAGGAGATAGATCAACCAGACTTGAAAATCTGTGAACTAATTCAGCATCTCGGGAGCACTGTAGCTGTTGGACTGCAACAAACTCTGCAGCCAAGGATACTAAGTGATGGCTGAGGACAGAATCTAATAAAAGGTTGAAAAACAACAATGCTAGAAAATACACAAACTACTGCTAAAATAAAAAAACACCTCATGATTGTTTTCAACTGCATTCAAACTAGGTGTCCTAGCCAGATCAACACAAAGCACCAACCCAGAAGAAAAATGAATTGGTTGGGTAACCTATGAATATTAAGGTCTGTATCCAACAGACTAAGCCTTAAAGCAATTTATTAGGTTTTGGGTTAATTTGGTCTATTCTCCTGGCCACCCTGGTTTATAGTTTAATTGTATGTATTGAGCCAATAAATTATAGTTTATGTGGAAGAGACAATGAACATGGAAGCAAACCATCTAACAGAAACACCACCAGAGATATATGTTTTTGCCTTCTCTCAGCTTGCAAAGCAAATTTTTTTAAATTCAACCTACCATAGCATTAACTATATATCATTATTAGGAAATTAAACATTTTGTTATAAAAGTGGGGAAAAAATCAGCTTCAAATGCCTTATGCCATAAGATTTCTTGTTGTAAGTGTTATGTGTTTAATAAGCCATTTTTATTCTCTCCATTCCTTTTCTTGATATATGTTTAATAAATTTATATATATGGTTGCTGGAATTTTGCTAATAAAATCCTTTACTAAGTTTACATATTTGTAGCTAGAATTAAGTACTTGGGACATGCAGCCTTCCTGATCACGATAATATGGTCAACACATCCTGGTATTTTTTCTATAGTAAAAAAAACAAACTTGCTATCTCTTTAACTTTGGACATGTTTATTATAATTGTAGATAACTTTCACTAATCCTATTTTTCCCTTGCAGTATGGTGACACACTGATTTCAGTTCATTTTTATTGGGACCTTATATAATTGTATAGACTTTTTATTTTACAGGACTAGAAGGACCTGGAAACATCACATCTTTGCCTAACTGACGTGTATATCAAAATTGTGATACTAGGACATTAATTATTCAAATAATTTGCATATGATACTGGGACATTAATTATTCAAATAATTTGCACCAATTACTTTCAGATATATCAGACTGTAATGGACCTCTAGTAAAAGTTCTTATTACAAATGTAATGAACTTGGCTAATACTTTCTGAATCAAGATAGTGAAAATATTTCTCATATTTAATTTGGTAGTAGCTTTTCTGCCTCCTAACTAAATGTACCGGAGTCATATTCACACTCTAAGCCTGAATTGTGATTGCTTAGTGATGCTAACGTTAGACATTTCTTTTTAATCACATTAAAGTGCTATACCCCAATCTGTGAGAAAATGATACTACAGATAGTTCTCAACTTACAACCACTTGTTTAGCGACTGTTTGAGGTTGAAACTCAACCTCTGAAAAAAAAATCCCTTGCAATTGTCATCAATTTTACAACTGTCAAAGTATTATATAGTGATGTGATCAGGATTTGAGCACTTGGTAACTGACATGTATTTACGATGGCTAGAGTGTCCTCGGATCATGTGATTACCATTGGTGATCTTTTTGGCAGGCTTCCAACAAAGTGAATGGCAGAAACTGGATTTGCTTAATAATCGCACGATTCAGTTTAGCAATTGCAGTGATTCACTTAACAAATCACGGCAAAAAAAGGTTGTAGCATCAGGAGCTTAACAACTGCCTTGCTTAGCAACAGAAATTCTGGTCTTGATTATGGTCACAAGTCAAGGACTATCTGTAATATTAAATTTGCTGCTCCAGGATTCTATTACTGGCATAATGCTGGCAAATGGTACTGTTCTTATTTTCTGTTATTGATTTATTTACTGGGCATGCTAAGGACAGGGATTGGTGCATTGTCTCAACTTTGTTTCCTTTCTGTTTCCAAAATTATAAAAATCAGCAGAAAACCTTCCATGAATCTCTCTTCTAAATGTTGGCTGGGAGACGAGATGCATTTTGGAAGATAGCTAGACCAGTTAGTGTAGCCATCTGTCAAAACTTGCAGGGTTTTTTGGCAGAAATGTTTGGTGTGGGTACTTTCAAAAGGACCTTATTATTGGTTGGTATCACCACAAAAAAGATAAATTAATATTTCTCAAAGGAAGCAAAAATGACTATGTGTTGCAGCATAGTTCTCTATGTTTATTATATAGAAAGGAGAGTTGGTTATGTGATAAAAAACATAAAAGTAAGTCAAATATAATGGGGATGGAGTTCAAAAGGGTAGGATAAGATAGAGAAAGTCAAGAATGAATACATGCTGAATGAATGCAGACTGCATACAAAATACTGGGGGGAAAACCTGGAGGTAATTAATCATACAGAGAGGTTTAATGAAACTCAAATCAATTACCAAATATAGAGCTGGAAAATAAATGGTTTGAGAAGTTAAGAAGATTATAGCTGGGCTGAATTGATGAATTATTTAAAATGAGAGAGGGGAGAAGTATAAAGAATAAAAGAAAATGTAAGACGTGGAGTATGGATAAGCAAGGATGGCTTGCATGTGCAGAAAAGTATAGAAAGGATTAATAAATGGTATCTGTAAACCAGAATTAGATTTGTTTCCCTTTTTTCATCCTTGTGAGATCACTTTTGGATTATTAGCTTTTTACTCTTTTTTCACTTTGCGTAACGTATATCAAAAGGGAACAGCAGCATGTCAACTATATCTGGCTGAGTATGCATGCATGTATGCACGCATGCATGTATGATTTTTTTCATTGATACATACACAAAGAAACAATTTAGGAAATCAAATTGAGCAACAGTGAAGTAGATGGAAAACGCAGTATTTTAACCATGTTTCTTCCTATGGTTGCTACTGTTGCTCCATGATCCAGCAGAGGTAAACAAGACAGCTATCTCATTAGAGGGGTGGGGACATTAAAATCATTCTGGCAATAACATGATTCACTACAGCAAGGGTCAGGAAATTAATTTAATGATAAGCTTCAGACTATAACTCAGTTGAATTCAAAATACCCATCCCTGCCCCTGTCATCCCCCAATAATATGAAGCTTAGGTTTAAAAGCAGGCATACATCTAGCCATACAGAATTGCCTATTAAATAGCATGAGGTCCTTTTCCTTCTCCTTTTCAGTTTCAGGTAATCAAGGTATAAGTAGCAAACGTAGATAGGACTGTGGCATCATATAAACTCACAAAAGCATTCAAAATCAGTCTCAAAACTGCACCATTTTAAAAGCTTTGCAGAACATAATATTTATATTTTATAAAATTGTTCCTTATTTTCAGAGGATCTCATATAGAGACCATAATATAATAGTTGAACCATGTGGTAATGAAAGGATGAATCACTGTTGCTAGGATACTGTGATTCCTCTGGACATGGGCTCCACCTGGTGATCCAGGAAGACCTACAAGTCCAGGAGAACCTTTCAAATTGAAGAACCCCCTTCCAAAGTTATCAACAGGATCACGATAATGATTGCTTTCAGACAAACAGCTACTCCATCTTGTTGGCATTTAGTCTGATATTATTGCTACCCATTCACAACAGCACAGTGTATATAGTGAACGTCTTACCTGAATACTATGGTTCTGGATACTGATTTAAATGCTTCTGTCTTAGTCCTGGTTTAATACTGAACAGCCTATAGAACAAGAGAGAATAAATCAAGAAAAAAAATTAATGGCCTGCTCATAAATCTGCTCAACTTTAAAACAAACCCTTTTAAAATGAATGCAAGGAAGACTCTAGAGGTTTTAGCTATTACATTTTTAATACTTCATATTGCTTTCTTTAACCTTCAGACACTTTTGAACCCCATATTTTGAAGTATGAAGTGCTAAATTCTTTAGATATTCAGTGTAGATGAAGAGAACAGATACTATATGTGAGAAAAAGAAGATAGTTGCCCAATTCCATTTTAACATTATTCTCTGATGTGACCAGAATTCTAATCTATCATTGGTAGAGGAAGTGTAGTTTCATGCAGATGTGAAATGGGAATGGCAGGAAAACTATGTCCTGAGACATCCCACATTACTTAGGGCTAGTTTTCTCCCCTTACCGACACTGAAAAAAGGAAGATTGCAGACTCTCCAAATGCTGCTGGATCCAAGGATGCACAATTGCAAGGCATGTAGAACCACCCATTCCTATAGGGAAGCCTTAGGCACTACTTAGAGCCACCCCATGTCACCTTCCAAGAGGCCTTTAGGTTAACTGAGCAACATTGTGTCTATGCCATTTCCATTGTACTTGCCCAACCAAAGTCCAACTCAGAGCAGCTTTATCTGATTGATACCTAGAATAGTCCTCACAGCTGTCCTGGAGGATCTCCTATAACAACAAGACACTGGATTGCTCATATCAGGGCTGCTAACCCTCCAAAGATATAAGAGCAGAGGAGGAAGCTTGTTTGTACTCTTTTAACCAAAAGATAAGTCCTAATAAAGTCTCTCACCTGTACCCAGTCGGATTCATTCTTTGTCATCCTCCCAGTGGTACTCCAGGAACCTTTTCATTTAAATCAATCATGAATTTGTCTATGGAGATTCTCAGTCATCCAGGTCATGGTTGTCCCAAAAGTGCTTTTTTTCAAGAGGCAAGAAGAAAGTCCAGTTGCTCTTGAGAAAAAAGCACCTTTGGGTCAATCATGAATTATTCAAATAATCTCATTCTATTATTGTACTTTTCTCTAGTCACTTCTTAAAATCTCTTCTTAACTGAACAGTGCAACTGGGTTTTACTAAGTGTCACCTGCTTATTTATGGAAGACTGGCTTAGAAATAAGCATGTTTCTTTGATAAAGCTTTCAAATGACACAAACAGATTATGTAAACAGCCAAATTTACAAAGATGCTCAAGCTCAAAACATTTCCAAAATACAGTAGTTAGAAAAAAACCCTAATTTATTTATGAGGTTGGAGCCATACTTTTCGAAGTCAAAACTGCTCTTGCCAATTTGAAATGTTTTGTACACACCTGTTGTAATGATAAGAAACAGGGATAGTTCTATAGCCAGAGATGGTAACTAGGCAAATACAGGATCCTTCAGATTCTCACTAAAATGCCAGAAAGGGCTTCTAACATTGGAAAGCAAAATTTACAATGTAATTTTCCTCACTATCCTTAGAAAGAGAAATGTTTGGAAAAGAAAGAGAGAGATAGAGAAAGATATAAATGTCTCCTTGTCTGCCGTTCTGTCTTCCTGATGCCACCAGCAAGGTACCAGAGCTTGGACAGTTTCTGGGTCACAGTCCTTTGTTATGGGAGACAAGATTGCATTGCCAGCCTCCTAATAACATTCTTTATTCAGAATCAGAAAGCAACCATTCTTCTTCATGGCCAAAGAAGAGTGTTTAAAAAAAAAATACACAGTCCTTATCTGACTCTGGGAAGTTGCATCTTTTCTGATTATTTATTTGCCTCCTGGAAACAAAGAAAATGTTTTCAGCACACTATCGCATCTGATTTTGAAATCCATCCAATCAGCATATTTGCTATTAATTAGTATAAGCATTTGGCATTTTTTTAATGAAGAACATGGAAATGTTGTTTTCTTCTCCAGTATGATGAAAAGAGTGCTGTGTTAAAAGAATGTACTTTGCCATATTGTATAAATGCAGGACGTTTTCTGAATGAATCTCTGACCCATCATTCTCAGTACATAAAATTTGATAATGGACAGGGGAGGTTAAAAAAACCTAGGAACAACATTACATTTCCTACTTTGCATACCAATGTGATTCTCTAGCAAGCTTTACATGCCACTTTCAAAAAGGTGAGTCAAAAACCTGGACTTTTCATAATTAACCTTAGATTCAGCCATTTAAATCTTGACCTGTATCCTCTCTTGGCTAAAAGAAGATGTGTAGCAAGACTGTTCCTGGTCTTATCATGATAACCAACGTTTGGGAGAAATGCTGAGATGTGGAAAAATGTAAAGACAGTAACAAAAACAATCTGGTTGAATAGGAGGAGGTGGTATCAGCTGAAAACAATAGATAAATGAGTCACTGAATAATTTTCTCAGTGTGGTAGCCAAAACTCAGTCACACACAGTTCAGAAGGAAGCATTTAAACATTTAAAAAGGGAAAGGGGGAAAATCTTTAAAGAAACACAATTCCACATTTTTAAGAAATAATAACTGAAGGAAAGAATAAATATCTCAACAGCACATGAACCACAGACTAGGAAACGCTATTGAGTTGTCAACTGCAGAGGCACAGAAATGTTTTGAAAAGGGGAATGAAATTTCCTACAGAGCAATCTCAACAAGACCACATGTAGTTCTCATCTTACAACTGAGCGCAAAATTTCTGTTGGTGAGCAAGATAGTTGTTAAGTGAGTTTTGCCCCATTTACCACCTTTGTTTGCCACAGTTGTTAAGTGAATCATTGCAGTTGTGGAGTTAGTGACACAATTGTTAAGTGTTGCCTCCCCATTGATTTTGCTTGTCAGAAAGTTGCAAAAGGTGATCACATGACCCCAGGACAATGCAACTGTCATAAATGCATGCCAGTTGCCAAGCATATGAATTTTGATCATGTGACCATGGGGATGCTGCAAGAGGCATCAAGTGTGAAAAATAATCCTAAATCACTAATTTTTTAGTGCCGTTGTAACTTTAAACAGTTATTAAACAAATGATTGTTAAGTCAAGGACTACCTGTCCTTCATACCACAACATTGTATTAAAGACCACAATAAAAGCTCAAGAGTAAAGTAATCACTGACTGGGTTTACGGTATACACCATACTAAGCCATGGTTTTAACCCGACTTTGTTGACTCCACCATAATAACACAATTCACACACCACACTAAGCCAATAACAAGCAAATCACATCATGGCTCATTCCAACCCAACCAGACAGATTCCAAATGAATGTTAGGAAACCATTTCTTAACAGCAATTGACATTAGATCCAATTATCAGTGAGGTGGCAGGCTCTCTACCAGATGAGTTCAAGGAGAAAGCTAGACAGCCATTTGTCATGGACACTTTAATTTGGATTCCTGCGTGAGACAGTGAGGCAGGCGGCAAAATCAATGGCAAAGGAAAAACTAGTTAGTGAAAAAACAATTGCCATATAATTTCAGTGGGTTTTTACATTGCTTGATTTTTGCTTCCACCAAACCTACTGTTAATAAACAGAATTGGACTTCTATTTTAGATTTATTTCACAATATTTGCCTTAGCATAAGGGTGTCAGACTCACGGCCCGTGGGCCAGATGCATCACACGCTGGCCACACCCATCCCTGTTTTAGAGGGGGCGGGAAAGTCACAATATGTTACGTGACGACGTGATGACATAACATATATTGGAATGAACTTTCCTATCTGTCAGAACAAAAATAGGTGTTTCAAGATCTGGTGCCATTAGCTTTCTATCACATGTCTATGGAGATTCTCAGTCATCCGGGTCATGGTTCTCCCAAAGGTACTTTTTCAAGAGGCAACTGGACTTTCTGGTTTTTCTTTGAAGACATTTCGCTTCTCATCCAAGAAGCTTCTTCAGCTC
>JANHFT010002776.1:134180-150909 GCA_032467955.1 Pseudoxenodon macrops | reverse complement strand
GGAGGCTTCAGGGAAGACTCCTGAACCCTCTGGAGGACGAAAAATGGTCCAATAGGGGGGGACGCATACATGCATGCGCAGTGCGACATGTGCGGGGAGGTTTGTGTGGCAGAATGCGTGCGCACACTAGTGTGCGCGCGCTGCCATTTTTGGCACGCAAGAAGAAAAAGGTTAGCCATCACTGGTATAACATGTATAGACCTTGTCAGCTTCAAATAAAGTCAGGAAAGTATCTGAAATCTTGAATAGATGTTGCCAGTCAGTGCTGTAAGCAACACTGTGCTAAATAAGAATCAGAGGGCTTTCCTTTTGTTCTTGTTGTTTCAAATGGGGAAAGTGTTAGATTACCTAAGGTGAGAATCTACCTACTGTATATCACTTTTCTTTCTGCACATTAAGCTTCACAGAGAAACTGATCCTCAGATCTGGTCAACTGGCAAATGCAAACAGATAACATAAAACCGAATACATCATGTTACTATTACACATTTCTGATCAGGTATATTAGGAGCTAATTAATCACCTGTAAGGTGAAACGAAGAACAAGAGAATAAGAGACAAGCCAAACTACAGTTCTACCAGTAATGGGTCCCTTTGGACTCTGTTTTCATTCAACCCTCTAAATCAATTTGAAGAATGAAATGCTCATCAGAATTTATTTATTTTTATTAATCCTCTAAAACCATCTGCTTTTGGAAACTTTTAGTCAAGAGACCAAACTATTATCTGAACTAATTCAGGTAATGCATTTATGTGTGAATTCTGAGTACTGGTACAATTATGCTGATTATTGCAAGACCTACAAATTGATCATTCAGAGGATCTCCTACTATTACCCAATTACCACAAGCCTTTTTTCTCTAACCATGGAGTGCCTTAGTACATTCAAAATGTTTACATTTAATAATTCTTCTGTTAGACTATTACATAGAAACATATGTTTCCATTTAGTCTTGACAAATACTTTCATTGCCACTAAATCAAATCATACTTTGTGTATCCCCCCACCCACTCAAACAACAACACAGAAAACCCAATCGCAACCTTCTGTTAAGGGCAACACAGTCATCAGCCTTTTGTTACAATCCATGGGGAGCAAGGCAGTTTTCCTGTATCCATAACAACCTGCATTGATGCACAGGAATTCCCTAATGAAGAAAGCGATGAAAATTATTCATGAAAAATTGTGCCATTTTGCTTCTGGCAGTGTATAGGAATGATCAGACAGGATTTCTAGCCTTTCTTTCTTACTACTATCTGAACTGTAATGCCATCTGCTTGAATAAGACTACAACTCCACTGCTTTCAGTATTTGCATAGTACCAAACTAGAAAAAGCTAACATGTTTGTATATTTCAGACCTCTATACTAACATTCCTTTCTCCTTTTGCAGCCTTAGCCATTTCTAGCTTTGTGGATTTCAGATCTCAGAATTTCATAGCCAGGCATGGCAATTACTGAGAATTCAGAAAGTTGAACTCCATATACCTGTAAGTTACCAGGGTTGGGAGAAACTAGCTAAATATACCAGAAATAAAATCTGAAATGAAAATAATGTAATGTGACATATCTGAGATTCTTGGACAATATTTGCTTTAAAATCTACTTGAGTCAGTAAAAAGAGAGTAACATTGGTAGAACCCATTTCCAGGGAATGTAACAAGTTTAGTCTCACCCATTAACTGCTGTAATCATTGCTAACAGAGGCCACACTGTATCTTCCTACCTTAAATTCAATTGTTTATCTTAAAGCATATGTATGAATAAATGCGCACACATGCAAAAGGTACTTTTTTCTTCTTTGCTTTGTTGAAAATAAATGCTATATCATTAGCATTTCAGATTCAGTCCAGCTAAACTGGACAATGATGGTTGAAATAGTAAGTCTCTAAAGCCAATGCACACTTTCCGGTAGATCTTATTTATCACAAGCTTCAATCAAGCTTAATACATCTATTTTCATGGAGATTAGAGTTTGGGATTTTCATTTACAAAGAGAAAGTAAATACTGGATTCCCTGAGGGACAAGAATAGGGAAAAAAATGAAGATAGGAGCTACATCTGCACTTCACAGTTCTAAAAGGATAGCATATTATTTTCACAATTAATGAAAGTCACCATTTTAAAGGTATCCAGGCTCAAATATTTTAGGAGAGAGCAAAGCTGCTATAAGTCCCATATCAATGGCCAAGCTGGTGGCTGTTGATAGCAGTAATAGTCCAAATATTTGGAAGGCAGCCATTTCCCTGCTCTTGGGAGGAAAAATATGCTCCATAATGAATTGAAGAATGCATTCTAAGCTTTGGCAACTCAATAGATCCAAGGCGTAACTTAATGAAACAAATAAACATTTTCTGTTTAAATTTAATAAATAAATGTATGCCCACAAATTCATAAATGTATATTTCAGGTTGGGGGAAGATGTAAAAAAACAACAACAACCCACCATTATGAGTTAGATATCTAATACTGAATTCTTAAGACATCATGACACTTCGCTGTAGAAATAAAATAGCTTTAAGAAAAATAAGTGGTTATTGCTATGGAGTCTAGTATACTTCAACAGAGGATCAATCAACCAGTTACATGCCTAGAAGAAAAATAAATATCCTTGTCAGATTCTCTCATCTTATCTGCTCAGATTCATTAATAAGAATATTGACAGGGTCTTGCTGCTTTTAACAATATGACAAAAATATCACCAGCATTGCAGTACAAATCCACCTGTTCATACCTGCATTCCACATCATGACACACAAATTGGATAGAGCTTGTGCCACAATTTTTCAACATTGTTTTCAACATTCCAACTTGCAACTTGCATTCTTCCTCAGCTGCATTCCTATTTGCAACATGCATTATTACGGCTTCCGAGATTATGTGTTACCAAATGTGGTGGGACCAAACTCAGAACAACCGTTGCTTTTCTTATGAATATACAATGGTACCTGACTGGCTGTATAGACTGAGATGGACCTTGATCTCATTCATAAATATTAAGGGTAGTAAATTATATTATAAGCCTGAAGGCAAGAACCTAATATGCAGAACATGCAATTTATCATATGCTAACATTCCTCATTAGGTTTTTCCTTACTGAGAAGTTGTCATATTATTAATTAAGCCTATGATTCTACAGTAACAATACATTATTCATTTAATTTTTATAGCTACCCATCTCAAAGAAGTGACTCTGTGAGGCAAAAAATCATAACATAATTAAAAACAGTTGCAATATAGTCCAAAATTAAATATATATGGCAGTTGAGAAAAATTTCATCATGGATGTCAATATAGCCAGGAAATGGGTCTCTTCCCAGACTTGGGCCCCCAGACTTGGGTACAAAGCCAGATCTTCAAGGCCTTTACAAAAGGCCAACAGAGTTGAGTCATCCTCAATTATGAGGGGGGAATGTTCCAGAGGGCAGGGACTATGACAGAGAAAGCATGTCTTCTAGTTTCCACCAGCTGACATTCCTTGGATGACAGGATCTATAGCATGTCCAACCACCCAGACCAAATTGGATGGGTAGAAACCACTGGGAGAAGATGGTCCCTCAGGTAACCCAATCCCAAGTCATGTAGGACATTAAAGATGGCAACCAACGCATTGAATTGCATTTAGAAACACACAGGTAACCAATGCAGTTCATGTGATAATGCTGTTACATGTGTTGAACATCTGACACCATTTACTAACAGTACAGCTACAGTTTGTGCTAGTTGAAGCTTCCAAATGTTTTTCAAGGACAGCCCTATGCAGCAGAGATGGGTTTCAGCAGGTTCTGAACAGCTCTGGAGAACCGGTAGCATAAATTTTGAGTAGTTCGGAGAACCAGTAAATACCACCTCTGACTGGCCCCGCCATCTATTCTCTGCCTCCCAAGTCCCAGCTGATTGGAAGGAAATGGGGATTTTGCAGTAACCTTCCCCTGAGGGTGAGGAGGGTATGGAGATTTTACAGTATACTTCCTCTGTCATGTCCACCAAGCCACACCCACCAAGCCACACCCACAGAACCGGTAATAAACATTTTTGAATCCTACTGCTGCTATGCAGACCATGTTGCAGTAATCCAGGCAAGAACATTTCATGGATAAAACTAATTTAAAGAAGTTGAAAGAAATATTCCTTCTAACTCAAACTATAAAAGTGTTCTAAGGAGACTCTGGAAGTCCCCTCCAACGGTTACAGATCCCTTAGCCCTAAGGCTAGCACCTGATCTTTTCTCTGCACCCTGCAGTGTCTAATAGGGTACAACTCTAGTAATAAATTGCTGAAATTGTAATTAACAACCAAGGCTTTTTTTCTATTAATTTATGAAATGCACACACACCACCTCTGATCCCAGTGGTACAATCAGCACATCTTATTAACACCTTCCGAAAATCCCATTTCCTTTCTTGCTCCTGTTACGCATGAATGGTTCATTTGTGAAACTGGCAATGAAACAAGCATGTTTTCACTTATTTGCCCTCCTTTTTACTGAAGTATAAGAGTCCATACTTCTTCTTTTCTACTGTAATCATATAAAATAAGTACTCCAAAACAACTGCTGTCCAAAAATATGTTTTAACCAAAACTACTGGTACCCAGAAATATGTTTTAATACATGCAATTTAATGAAGTTTGTGGTTTCGGCAGCAAATATATCTGAAAGTTAATTTAGTGGGATTTTACCATTCCATAAAGCAATTGAGAGATGATGCTGTTAAATTTTCATGTCAAAATTCCTATTTTCCTTTTCCTTAGTGAAAAACTAAGCAGGAATTATTATTATTTAACATATCAACTGATGCCCTAGATTTTTTCTCGCAGAGCTTTGCTGGGAGAAGACATGAAAATAGTTTCCCTCCCTTCTTTTTCTGAAATGGTATAATCCTGATGGGATTGAATTATTTATGATCTCCCACCAAGCAAATTAATTTGTTCTCACTCAGGTAACTGGGAAATGTAAAGTACCTTTTCTCTGGCTTTAGATATAGCACAGTCCTTAAAATAAAATCACGTCAGCTGTTGCCATTTACTTTACCCTCTTCCTTTATCTTTTATTCTTCTCTAGTGAAATTAAAACGTCAACCATAAACATAAAACAGTGAATTTTCAGAGGTTTTTAGTTTGCAGGTGAAGACTTGGACTCGTTTCATTCTAATTTTAAAATAAAAACAACAACCTTGTATTGAAATAATTCGTATATTCAAGTGCTCATAAATGACAATTTTTGGCTTTTAATTATTTGTGTATATTTATAGGAGATATTACAATGTAACAACTGAACAAATCTATGTAGCATTATAATACAAGCATTTTTAACATATTATAGTATAGATATGATCACTAATGCCATCAAATGCTAAAAAAGAATATAGTGGTTAACCTGGAGATTAATTTAAAGAAGCTTGGGGAAACAATTGTGAGCTACCTCACTGTATCATGTTCTATTTGAAATAAGTTTATATAAACAGGGCAATAAATAGGGAACCCCTATTATGATTTATTGTTTAAATTCCTACATTAACACTATAGCACATCCAAGCTATATCTAACTTCATAATTCATCCAAGAAACAGTACAGATTCTGAACACATGTAATTTGGCTTATGTGAACATAAAGAGAGGCGTGACATCCCAGCTACTTTATATCTTAAAATTTACTTAATCCCACCGAATGAGGTTGATTTAAAAAAAATATTTTGGATCATACAATTTTGATGCAACTATTTATACAAAATTATTTTATTTCTTCTCTTTGTGTTCTATATAAATCTCACCTTTTTTATTTACATAACAGTAAAATAACTTGATTTAAAAGACTTAATTATTAAAACAAATAAGGATCAAATGTGACATTTTCAAGCAATAAATACATTACTTCACTAATACAAATTTAATTTGTTTTTAAATGAAGTACTCAAAGTAAGCCACTGTGCCTTTTAATTTAAAGAGTAAGTCATGTAAGTTTGTTTCTTAATGACAATGCCCTGAATAAAATACTTTAAAATGGACTCCTTTCCATTCATTACTTTACTGATTCATTTTATAAACCAATTCTTTTATAAAAATGGAAAAAAATGTTCCACCCTACAAGCTTCTTTCTTGAAATAAATGTCTTCACATTTAGAAATATGGGTTCATTTGAGCTGACCCAGTTTTCTTTTAAAAAGCTCACAGCAGCTAATAACAATAGGGGAAAACAAATACAATCAAAAGTAAACAATTTCTAAAAATTAGCAAATACAAATGAGCAGAGTACGAAGACGCTAGAGAAGAAAGGCTACTTTAAGTTTGCACAAGCAAAAGTATAGATTATATATGGAATTTTAAGGAGGACACAGTATTTGGAACCCAAAGGTTGTTTTTTTTTAAAGAGAAAACCCATTACTGGAGTTTTTTTTTAAAACACACACACACCACTAATCATCACAACCTTTCTACTACAAATGGAGAAGAGAGCTTCCCACATTTCTATTCCAAAGTTCAAATCTCTTCAGTCACTATCCTGCATTAATCATTAGCCTGGGTACCTTTCAAGATATGAGTTGAGAATCAAAACATCCCAAGAACATGTTCATTTGGAAATTGTTTGTTTTCCATAAACTGACAAGAAAAGCCCGATGTCTTTCATCCCCATCTCTTTAAATTGCTTGGAATTAAAATAGATGGATATGAAACCTTCACGGACCGTGAGACGTTCAATCAATGGGGGCGGGGGATAAGGACAAGGACTTGAGGGAGATAGATTGGTGCTGCTTGAAGTGTCAGAGTAGAATGCAATGTACTGCAAATGAAGTCAGGAAGTAAAATGGAGATATGATACAAAAAAGATCTGCCAGTCCTTTGCAATGCTAAATCTGTTGTTACAAAAGCAGAGCCCAGAGCTGTTGTTTTCTTAGGCAGAAGCAGAGGGCTTGTCTCTATATTACACCATCATTTTACAAAGGATTATGGCTTAGAGAGTTTTGACTACACAGTTATACACTTGCATAACTCTACTTTAGCAGCTTATAATGACTATTCCAGCCCATTCCAGCCCTCTGTCAGTATTAAATAAGCAAGCAGACCTACCTTTATCACCCTTCACACTTAAACAATTTCCCTTCTCCCTCCCTCCCCTTCCAGGGTTGGTGTTCAATCATCTCTCAGTCACCTTTATCTGAAATGAGAAGGTCCTTCATGCAAGGCCTGGGATGTTTTGGTCATGGCTGCAAAAATCCAGGAAACATCCAAATTGCTCAGTTGGGTGCACAAAACTGTCTCTCACTGTTTCCAAGGAAGCAGACCTCTGGCCTTCCACAGCTGAGAAAACTAAGCAGGGTCAAAATATAGATGCCATCTAACTGCTGCAGAAAAATTACCCTTCCCGGGCCAGCCCTCCTCCTCTGTGGCTTACATAGAGGCTCATTATCTCAAGCCCACCAAGCCACAGCAAATGGGAGGGCACACGCCGCCACGCTGCTCCACTCTCTTCTTGTTTAGTCCTCCTCCCTCCCCTCTCTGTGGATTCCCCTCGTGAATAATGCAGAAGCTGTAGTTCCAGACACTGCCCACTCTATGCTTCTCCCCCAAAGCTGCTGAAAACAGCTCAGAGTGCCAGCCAGGGACAGGCTCCATGTTCTGCATAGTGCAAGCCCCAGGCCCTTGTATGACAGGCCTGTGTTCTGTTGTTCCCAAAGATGCTGTCTCTTTTTGTACCATTTCTGCTTGTGAAACAACACAAAAGTCACGATGAGAATAGGGAGTCCAAGTGAAAAGGGACTCGTTCTCCTCTCTCTCAGGGTAGCTTTTCAGAAGCAAAAACCTGCATGAAAATACAGTTCTTTAGCCTTTGCCAGGTAGGGTTGGCTCAAGTGTTGTGAGCTAGCACAACCTAGAAGACAGTTGAGTAGAACTTTTTTCAGGACCTACAAGGCTCAGAGATTTTAATCAGTATATCAGGATTTGCAAACCTAAAAGTGGGAAGGAACAAGGCACAAAGTATGAAGCCAGGATAAAACCCGATGGATTTAAGTTTAACTGAACAGCATAATAGTAAACCAAGGCTTTAGGGAAGGCGAAAGGAGTCCTGAATGCCTCCCATTGTGCATGCTTACCTTAAACTTTCAAGCAGAAGTTTAAGTGCAGATTCAACCAGCTAATATTCTTCTTTTTCTTCTTCTATGCCTTCCCATTCCAGGACGTAGATCTATTGGATTGGGCTACAATAAGATACTTTCCTATTGGTCTTTGCTTGTCTTCAATTACTGTAGGCAGATGCTATTTATTATTAATATAATTCCACTTCCCTTATAACACATCCTGACTTCTGGCATCCTGCCATGTATTTGTTCTTATGTTATTGAATGCCCTGGAACTTATTTTTATTTACAGAACTAAGAAGATTGCAAGAAGAGCTTCTTCTTCTAGAAATACATCGAAGTCAAGGGTCAGTTCTAAGAAGACAGATAGGGGGACTATCAACTCATCAAAGGGACAAGCAAAAATTGAATTTGAATAAAGAACGCTGCCATATATTAGTTTGCTTCATATATTGTGTTATGATGTACAGAATGGTTTAGAGTTGGTGCTGAGGTGCAAAAACTAAGGATGGAGAGCCACATGCGCTGTTCGAAGCCTTAGATGTGGCCTTCAGAACCTCTAAAAACTATCAACAATTGTAGATGTTAATATGTCAAAGTGGAAGATATTAAACACATAGTTATTGAAGAGTAATCATAAAAGCATATTTAACTTGAATTAAATTTAAGTGTCATTGGAATACATTTCCTGTATTTAATTCTATCCTGATCTGAGTATGTTAAGCATGTTTCGCAGCCCAGCAAAAGTTAGTTTGCTTCTGGTTTATCATGCCATATATTATAATCCATGATTCAGTGCAGTGTTTGAACCTAATCAAATATTGTTTCACCTAATTCAATACTGTGAACACTGATCAGTACGTAATCCAGCATTAAAACTGGAGCCTAAGATGCACTTTACCATTAGAGCAGAGGTCTCCAACCTTGGCAACTTTAAGACTTGTGGACTTAAATTCCCAGAATTCCTCAGCCAGCAAAGCTTGTGGACTTCAACTCCCAGCAAAGCTGGCTGAGGAATTCCAGGAGTTGAAGTCCACAATTCTTAAAGTTGCCAAAGTTGGAGATCCCTGCATTGGAATACAGTCTGAAGCTGGATTCTTGCACTGGTGGCAGTCTCCTCAGTTTAGAGGGTGCTTAGCCATGCCTTTTATTGTAGAATATTGCATTAACTTCTGATACAGGGATAATTCAATCTGAAATCTACCAATTCTTATTTCTGATGCTTAAAAGGACTCATTTAAAGTGAGCTATTGATCACTTTCTAAATATGTCTATATAATTTTATTAACAGAAACGATTTGCCACTGCCTCCTTCTGTTTATTAAATTGTTCCAGTGTAGCTCACCAACCTGGGAATTCTTGGTAGTATGCCATCCCAACATAAACCAGGATAGATCCTGCTTTATTTTGAGTTCTGAAAGATTACCCATTTGATGATAGTGAAGTTCAAAAACAAACACAAAAAAGCATAAAATGTTTCACATTATCAAGCATTATCAAGGATACCTTGGTTTCTAAAATAATCCTTAAAACTAATTTTTCAGTTGAGTATGTTATATTCACAAAACAGCATCAAAAAACAAAGTAGCTACAACTCTATTGCTATGAATCTTTTAAAAATTGAAATAAATGCAATGTTTGCAGTAGCCAGAAACTGAGAGCATTGTATCTCATTTCCAGTGCCAAATAATGCCAACCTGAAATACAAGTTGTATCATCTATGGATATTTGCATTAAAACTAGGATGTAGAGGAGATATTACCTCATGGTCTCCCTGTCCATGGTTTCCCTTGAAGGATGTCCAAAGCAACCCTTATGTGGCCTATGCACAAAGGGAATTCATGTTTAGAATAAGATGATTATTTACAAATCTCTAGGTTTTGTTTTTGCACAGAGATTGCATAACAAGGAAGCAGTATTAGTTCTCAACATGAAACTCTACACTTGAGCAGACTTGCACACTGAAGTTATTTACATTTTTTATTAATTTTGCTTTTTAGAAAAACCGATTTTCTAACTCCAGTCCAAGCAAAACGGTGACACTCTCCAGGCAATTCCTCATAGCTTTCTCCTGTAGAATGAATCCATTATTTACCCACTGATTTCCATGCTATGAAATCATTGTAATACGGCTACACTCTGAGACTGGTTCTTTATCTTCAACATAGAACCAAAATAGCTTATTCAGCCAGGCTATTAAATTCCAAAAGATCTTGGACAAGATCATATAGAAAACGACTCACCAGCCTCCTTTGTAATGCTTTTCAGTGCTGTAGCTGTTCTGCTGATTCACTTACTGCATTGCTGGCAATACTGATTGGGGGATATTTTGAGAGATTTGCAATATTCCAGCCTTAGGATATTTCTACCGACAAGTTGGCTAAGGGGTTAACCCAGATACCCATACAGAACAGTAACAGCATTAAGAGGTAATCAAAGACTAATTGCATCGCAGCAGAAACAGTCACCTATAGCCTAAATGGAATCCCCCCTCCCAAATATACGGTACTTGACTAGTTTTCAAATGGCTAAATTTAAAAAAAGAGAGAAACTGATGTTAGTGATGAAATTTACAATGGTCTGGATCTTTGCAAGGCTTTTTTAGAATTATCAAAGAAGACTTTCCAATCACCCTAATTTTCCAAATTTAAGAGGTTGGAATTTTATCTATAATTATCACATTTTTGTTTGTCATTTTTCCTCCCTCATCTACCCAGCAAATGAAATACTGTTGGGAATAGGAGAAACATGATGGATAAGACACACAATTTAGTTTAGTGGTAAAGGTACCTGTTTGAGTTTGTGAGCTTTAATCCTACTTTAGCCCTGAAGCTCATTAAGGCTTTAGTCTCATGTAAGTGCTGTTTCTCTTAATTTTTAGATAATTTTAAAGGAACTTGATTATACTTGATATCTTGAAATTAAGTCACCACTATGAATTCCATTGTATGATATTCTTATATTAGCATTCATATCATGATGTTAGAAGAACTAAATATATTTACAAAAATGAAGTGCATGCTAATGGAGATGGCCAGATTTAGAAGACGAGGCAGCTTCTGCCTAATTACATAGAAGAGGACATTTTCAGCAGCTGTAATCATATTAGATATGCTGAAAATTTGTCTTCCACGCAACTAGTGAAAGTCCAAAAACTTTGTTCTCCCATGACTCTGAATTGGTCCACACATTATATTAAATAATTATTTGACTAATGATAGTCTGATGAATAAGTCATAACTAGATGGCTAAATCAAACAAAATAAGGCACTTTTTGGCTTCATGTGATACATTTAACCAGCATTTGGGTTCCCAAAACATGTTAAACTATAGACTGCACTTATAAACCACAATGGCAAGTATAACCCCAAACCAAACAAAGCAGTCTGCTTCATACCATAAATAAATCCAGTTATAACATAGATATGGTGAGGCAGGAAAACCTAGAAACAAAGGGTTGTGGCCGAAACAAATGAGAAGCCAAAGATAGTGAAATTTTTACTTAAATATTTTATCCTAGAGATCATAAGAGCAGAGGAAGGAAAACAACATTTCCCTAAACATGTATTTTCTTGGAGAATGTAGGCATGATGGTCATATAGCTTGATTTTCCTAGTAACTTTTTGTTTTCCTCTACAGAGGGATATTACATATTCTGGAAACTACTATACCAATCCTTGGAAAAGAAAACAATTATATATATGATTCATAAAGTAAACCAAAAAAAATCAATGGAATAAATTCCATGGTTAATTTTTTTATTTAAACAAAGGTTCTTTGAACTCTCCAGTTCAGAAATAGAAAGTAGTTTTCATTTTCAATCTTAAATGCCAAGCAGATTAGCAACAGAACCTTTGGGAATTATCCTACCAGATAATTTATTTCTTCAGAGGTGGTAGATTTTTGTATTCCATTTTAGAATTTCACGTGTTTTTGCCATTTTAGTAATTTTTACAAGAGGATAATAGTATAGTGAGTCTCTCCAAAATTTTGATTTGTGGTGACTGAATGATTGTTTTGACTGAACCAGAATTTTATTGATTTATTAAACAAATGTATACGTCTGCCCAACTCATAGGTGATTCTGTACAATATTAGAAATCCACAACATAAAAACCAAATAACCCCACCCTCTGCACATTCCCCTGTTTTTCTAACTCAAATTCTACCTGCCTCTAAGGTCAGGGACAATCCCAGTTGTCTAGTCCAGTTAGAAGTGGTTTACCATACTGAGCTCTAAAAACATCTGGATCTCACTTTGAAATGACTTGACAGCCCATCGTGAATCATAACCCCAACCTTAAAGGAGAATATTTGCAGCTCAGGATTAAAATGAGGGATCCTTGGTGATCTCTGAGTTTGGTTATTTTCTTGCAGACATTTCATTACCCAAACTAGGTAACATCATCAGTGCTGTTTGCTCATATTTTTCTTCGGTTTGGATATGAAATATGGCAAGGTATGGCTTGATTCTTTTATTTCATTATGCTTTCATACCATTCCCATTCCTTTTTCAAAATGGAAATGAAGAGAAAGGTTGTAATTCTTCTCACTTAACTTCTTAAAGGGCAATATAATAACTATCTTGATGAACATAGCAAGCAGAATTGTGGACTTTTGACACAAATCTTTAAAATTATTAGCAATAAAAACACTATCCTAATATTAGTGTTCCATTACAAAATATCCACTTAGATATCAGCATCAAATTATTACAATCCTACCGTTCACTATCTGAACATACCAAAATACTCATCTCAAAGAAGATAAACTAGTAAAGTTACTGCAAATAAAATCAAGGAAGCAGAATTCTATCCCCTTTAGAATCTAATGAATGGTTTCACCACTAAAACATGTTAGGAAAGGGGTGGAATAAGAGGAAGTACAAACAGCAGCGTAAGCATATCCTCCAATAAGGAAGTCCAGGAGCAAAAGGTTAGAACAGGGTCAATGCAGACCACAAGAACCTGTCACTTCTCATCTGTATCTATGGAAACCAACAAGAGGTAGGAAAAAGAACTGCAAATTTATTGATTGTGTAAAAATACAGTCAGTCACAAGTGACATTTCAGCTTTGAGCAGTAGTGCCCAATACAATCAAGGCAAGTTCCTTTATGCTTCCAATTTATCAGATGCATTGAGAGGTCAAGTTCATACAATCAACATTTTAATAAGGGGAATTATTTTTTAATGTAAACAGTAATAAAGGATGCACCTGCTGTGATCACCACACTCTGTAATTTATTTCAATAAAAGTGTTCAGTTTAATTAAAGAGGAAAAATGGAAATAGGTTATCAGTAGACCTCAATACAATTTCCCTGTATTTCAATTTTTTTAAAAATAATTGTAAAATTGTATAAATGAGAAGAAGCAGGGCTGGGTTTCACTTGCATTTCTTCCAAATTGTTTTCCATGGGAAGAAAAAAATATTCAGTATACATAGTCACTATCTAACCATGAAGAGAGTGTGTGAAAAAACTAGTGTATATGTCCATGTTCTCCCCTCCCCCTTCAAAATGAAAGAAGAGATCTCCAAAAATAACAGGAATGAAAAAATCAGCAAGATGAGCCTGACAACAGCACTATATAATTTAGCCAATAGCTGGTCCTTGACCTAACCATACTTAGATGGGATCTGAGGTTTTCCATTCTTGTTTTGTTCTTGGTGCAGTGCAAGAATTTTGTCTTTTGACTTGTGAGACCTGAAAGCTACTTGCCAAAAATCTCAAGTATATGGCTAGAAAAAATATGATGAACATTAAAATAATCTAAATCTCTAATTATCAGACACTCAAGTGACCCAGAGATAAACAAATTCTGAAACACCACCATCATGTTTCTTGGTGCTGATGTGAGAGAATTACAAATTGAACCAGTCATGTACAAATTGAGGGTGTAGATTGGGCATAAAATAATGATAACTGAAACAAAGTGACATTTGATTTTATGAGGGAAATATTTATTTCCTAACAATCTTTTCATATTTTTCTAACATCTTGCACCTCAGCCTGCAACGTCTCACTCTCTATCGCACTGGAGGCAAGTGAGAAAAAGAAATGAGGAGGCTCCTTTGTTATGCTGGAGGAAGAATGAGAGTCTCCTTTACTTGCTTCCCTGTTAAGAAATGCTTTGCTGAAGGTTGACTTATAGAAACGACCAGAATCTGCTCACTAAGTCTGAAAAATGAGCATAGCCTTCCCAAATATTACTACAGATATTACTACTGAAAGCCAATTTTAACACAATAGCAATAGCACTTATACTTATATACTGCTTCATAGTGCTTTTATAGCCCTCTCTAAGCGGTTTATAGAGTCAGCATATTGCCCCCAACAATCTGGGACCTCATTTTACTGACCTCGAAAGGATGGAAGGCTGAGTCAACCTTGAGCCGGTGAGATTTGAACTGCTGAACTACATCTAGCAGTCAGCTGAAGTAGCCTGCAGTGCTGCACTGTAACCATTGTGCCACCTTGGCTCAATCCTACCTTGAAAAATCAAGCTGTTCTAATTTGGGATTTCTCAAATATTTAAAATAGTAAGACCTAGCATAAATTACATGAATTTTGAATTTTTTATCTTATGAAAAATTTTCATTCTATTAACCCTAGATTTATAAGGTCTGGGTGGCAAAGTCTGAATAGCTGTAGGTAGTTTCCTGCAGCTCAGTTCTGGTAGCCCTAATTGACTAATAATGCAACTGTTCAAAAATGCACAGATCTTTTTACCAAATGTCCAATTAGCATTAAAAATTAATTGTTAACTTCTGATTATACTGGAAGGGATGTATTTCTGTTTCTTAATGGCTTCCAACATGACAACAGTGGGAGGGAGTCGACAGCACACTATAGATGTATTGCAAGGGGCAACCTCCAACTACCTTTAGATATTTTATTTACTTTTTTATCTTGCCTTTATTATTTTTATAAATAACTCTTACCTTCCTATTTTCCACACAATAATCCCATGAAGTGGGTTGGGCTAAGAGAAAATGACTGGCCCAAAATCACCCAGCTGGCTTCCATGCCTAAAGTAGGATTAGAACTCAGTCTCCTGCTTTCTAGCCTGATGCCTTAACCAGTAAACCAAAATCACTACTTTTACAGTTCTGGAATCCTCTCTATTTATATCTAATTTCTGAATAAATAAATATTCTAATTTCATAGAAAATTTATAGAAATTGATCTGTAAAGACTGTTCTTGGAAGAGATTTCTAGATAGCCATTTAGAAGAACTTAATGACTATCTCTGAAGTCCTTGTCACATAATTATATTTAAAAGATTAATGGGTGCCCTTCAAACCATGTATTTTTCTTCCTCTTCCATTTTATAATGCTTCCCTTGCCTCCCCTGTTGTTAATCTTGATACACTGGAGACAACGTAAGATTTCTGCCTCACCAATTCAGCTCTTTAGCACATGCTAACACAATGGCAAAAGAACTGGAAAGATTATGATGTCACAGGATGACTGCTGCTTAAGGTAAATTCCAGAATGCTAACCACCCAGAGATTGCTATAAAGCATTATGGGGAGGTATACAAGTCTAAGTGCTATTGCTATGATGTAGCTTTTACAATATAGCACTTGAGAGGAAGGGTGGCAGGCCTACAGAGGACTTGCATGGGTTCTGTTTCATAATCTGCATATAATTCTAGGCTTTATGAATCTAAATCCTACTCCACATGTTGCAAAGGACACTTGTGCCTCCTAAGGTAAGGGTGTTTTCCAGCTGTTTAATCAAACCTATCCCATTACACTCTTCCATCGCTAGTTTAAGAAAGTCCCACTTATTAGACAGGTATAATAAGTGGAACCTAATTTCATAGTAAACATCTTTAAATGCTGTTGGTAGGATCAAAAGAATCAGAACACAATGACTTTCATTCCTTTTAAGTCTTTGAAAGATAAGCTGTTTTCAACAGAGACAACTGACTCCCTAAGAGCACCAGCTGAGTTCATAGCAAACAGGTGGGTCCTCATATTAAGCTAACTAATCATTTGTTTTCCAATGAATTCTGTTTCCCCAATTTCATATTTGTTGCTACCCTCTCAGATCCTTTCAAAATCAATTATTATTCTTTCCACCAAAAATGTACCTTTCCCAAAAGGAAAGAAAAATAACCTGCATTGATTGCAGGAAATTCTCATTTAGCAACTGCAATTGAGACCAGTGATTCAGTTGTTAAGCAAAGCAGTTGAAAGCATGTCTGCTTATGATCCTCCTTCAGCTTTCCTTCGTTTTACCAACCTGCAAAAATGGTAAATACCTGTAGTGTCTAGAACCATGATGGCGAACCTATGACACGCATGCCACAGGTGGCACACGAAGCCATATCTGAGGGCACACAAGGAGTTTTCCTATATCAGCTCCAGCGCACCAGCTGATTTTTGGCCTTTCAGAGGGCAGGGGAGAGGCTGTTTTCGCCCTCCGGAAGCCTTCCGGAAGCTTGGGGAGAGCAAAAAACAGCCCAACGGGCCAACCAGAAGTTCATTCCCGAAGCTTTCCTGAAGCTTGGGGAGAGCGAAAAATGGCACAACGGGCCAACTGGAAGTTCAAAGGCTTCAGTGACGCCTATGCGAATGTGCGAGGGGCAGATTGGGGGGTGGGCAGTGCGCGCATGCACAGGGGGAGGGCATTGCATTATCGGTATC
>JANHFT010002776.1:100796-130114 GCA_032467955.1 Pseudoxenodon macrops | reverse complement strand
GACTGGTTCTATAGAGTAGGTAGTAAGTCGCTAGTGACATCATGGAACCGGATCTGGTCCGTGGATGCCGCCATCTTTTTTTGGGGATTTTTTTTTTTGGGGGGGGGGTTGGGATTTTTTCCGGTTTTTTATTTTCTGTGCATGCGCAGAAGCTGAGTTTCCGGTATTGCGCATGTGTCGCCATCTTGTTTTCAGCCTTTTGTTTGTAATTTTTTGTAATTCTTTTGCACTGTGCACACGCGGTGCAGGAGGAAGCGAACCGGCAGCGAGGTAAGTTAGAACCCACCCCTGGTCTATATGGTCCCATCTAGCGATCATCTGGATATGTACAACCCAGAATTGGGATAAATTAAAACATATGGACTAATTCAAGCTTCACTAATATATCAACTTGTTAAAGAGAGATCATAAAGTATGTTCAAATTACAAATCAGAAGAATATTCTCCCATCTGATACAGAATGCTAAGTTATTATCCTTTGCAATTTGAATTTGCAAGATAATGTGTCGGAAGCATTTGCAGTCGGTGAATATGGCAAAATGTTGGCCTTGCTAGAAAAAGAAATGATTTTCTCCAGAAAAAGTTGATGTTGTACAACTATTGTAATTATTCTTTTTTTTTAAAGCTACATTATATATGCTGTAAATGACAGTCATCTTTTCCAAGGACCCATGTAATTATAAAATCTTTCAGACAACCACAGGGAAATATAATGCCATTTAAGTCAACGTGACTAATATCAGGTCTGAACAGCCAGATGTAAGCTGGTAGGATGATGTCTACAAGGCCCTCATGCTGCCTTTAAGAATACTAAGACACTTCATTGTTAATTGCATGTTTGTGAAAGAGTGTAATCTGATTCTTATACCTCAGCTTCTCTAATAAATTGTCGAAACAAAGACCAAGAGCTTTGACATTTGGACTGGTTATTGTGCCCCTTTCTTTGCCTTGCCGCTTACAGTAGCAACATGCCTTTTTCTACAAAACAGTAGTTCCTAGATCTCTGTCTAGAATTTTTCTTCTTAGTATACAGTGTGATAATACAATCATATGCCACCCATACCCATCCACACACACACACTTTTATTCACATGCATTCACACAAAATTAAGTCTGTCCAAATAATTTAATAAGGCATTCTGCTTGCCAATGAATAGCCCACTCCTTAAAGCAATAAAGCAGGTATTTGTTTATAAATAAATATATAAAAATATTAATATAAATAAACAAACAAACAAACAAACAAACAAATAAATAAAATTAGTTGGCCTCCCATCTCACCACAGGGTAACTCTGTGGTAACCCACTTCAACCACCGGTATATCTGTTTAGGACCCAGAGCAGTAAAACAAAAACTTAATACAGCTATAGCAGAGATGGCGACCGAAGGCCCTTTTATGACTTGTGGACTTCAACTCCCAGAATTCCTGAGCCATATAAGTCATAAAAGGACCATCGTTCCCCACCCCTGAGCTATAGGAATAAACAGGTATGAATGGTACTAGAAATATGGCCCTCGCCATATTTTGTAGTTCATTGGTTGTAGTGGATGTAGGAAAATAATGAACATTTCTGATGAAATTAAATGTATGGTAATTTTCAAGTTTTCCAACTAACACTCTGAAAAGAACTAACTTGACTGATTTTTTTACAAATCTATTCACTATCAAATAGAAAGTGATCAAGTGATCAAAGCATGGGCTACCATACTTAGCTGCAGAAGTTTAAAACAATCAGCAGATGGCAACACAGAGCTCTTTTGCCACCTTGTGATTCTACAGAATTTTTGCAGCAAAGAAATAGCAGCCTTAATCTGCTATTAAAACATTGTTTTAAACTCACCTTATATATCAGCATAGGCCTATTTAATAACATTACTTTTAAGAGGAAAAAAAGTAGCTGTAAAAACAAGCATATACAAACATTGGAAAAGTTCAGATGTGATTTGCAGAGACAAAATTTGGAATGCTTGAAGGGAGGCCTTGGAATGCTTCCAATTGATGGAAGAAAATAATTTGATTTTTAATTACTTAAATATGTTTTAGAAAAAACCCCAGAAATGGCTATTTTTTCCTTGTACAGAAACCAGAGAAACCAGAAACTTCTTCTCTGATGATTATAGAGTCAAAAGGGCAATTAACACACTGGCTAAGATGGCACAGAACAATCAAAATAGATTTAAGATTTATTTTAAAAAAGTGAATTAACCTGGCTGTAAAGAGGGCTTTGGGCAACTTAGTTATTGACACTTTTTGTCCTCAACTCACATGGACTCCAACTGTGAGATGCAGTAGGGTATCGCTAACTCAGTTCACAGATGTTTAATGTAATTATCTGTCTCAGTCTGGGACGTTTGAATTTGAGAAACAAAATACCGCAAAAGGTCACATGAACTTTTAAGACTAATAGATGACTGCATATGCTTCCTTCTGATCCTATATCAGAAACAAAAATAGCCAGCATTATATATCTCATATCCATCATTATTCTTACGTATTACATCTCTTCTAATTTAAGTACTGTGTACCGAACTGAAAGGATGAAGTAGGTGACCTCTACTTCTAAAGAATTTGGTGATATTTATCAGTTCTTCAGAATGCCGAAATGTTCAAATTGCTACCTTTTGGGGATGAAAATGATGAAAATGAAAGCACTGTTTAATCTTGGTGCCAAAAATATAGCAATTTAAGCCAGAACATCTCCTAAATTCCATGCCATCTGTCTGCTGTTTTCCAATTCCTCGTTTCTATTTCCATAAAAAGCTACAGGTTCTTTGATTATAACCTCCATCCTGCCAAGACTCAAAATTCTGACATATATTTGGCACTTTAGAAACCAGGGGCGCTGATTGCATTAAACAATATTTAACTCACAAGGAAGAAAAAAATTGAACTCTACTCTTGCAATGTGTCTATTTTAAGAATAACGTTTCTCTGGTATATATAACATGCAGTAAGAATCCCAAATCAGCCCCCACTATTTAGAACTAGATTGCTTAAAAAAGAAATGAGAAGCATATAGTATTGTCATTCTGGGAGCAGATATAATACAACTTGACATTGGGTAAGGAAATCTGGATTATAAGATTGGAACTGTTCTATCAGCTTGGTTTTTGCGTGCATAATACAACAGGCTTAAGGAACAGACTCAACATTATTATTTTCTTTCCTTTTTCTTCTTCTTTCCTTTTCCTTTCTTCCACGAATCTATATTTCACTCTTTCCTCTTTTTTCAAATTCCAGAATAAGTACAGTACATGGAATAACAGAGTGTGAGATAGCCACAGGCTAAAGTCACTTACTGGCTGCATATTCACTTGGGAATCTGAACCTGGGTCTCCAGTACTAATGGTATTTGCAGTACCATTCCAGTTAGAGACTGAATCCAAGACCTCTAAAAGGAAAGCATGTATACCACATCTAAGCTTCAATTTTCTTCATGGGTGCCCCTTACAAAGGTTCATTTTTCACTCCATTATAGACATTTACATGCACATCACAAGGACTCAAGCGAATGAGCTCACAAGAAGCATTCTTGTTACCCAGCCTGCTGCAAATCTGAAAGCAAGGCAATTGAAACAGTGGCATGAGAATACGGTTGAATATACAGACTTAGCTTTATTGCGGCAGAGCCATGCTGCACCACTGAGAACATTGGCGGTTCTCTTGACTTTCTACAAAAGAATCACTGTAACTAAAACATTAGGAGACGGCGGTACCATATATAACAGAGAGTTCGGCTTGACTAAGCGCCAGTCACCTTTGTTACCATCAGTAGAATGAAGTCAACTCTGTTAATACACTGTAGTAATGCCAATGGCACAATAACACCAAATGGAGCATACTATCCATTTACACTGGCAGGACTGCATTCACCTGTTCTCGCATCTGAGCTAATTCCAAAGCTATCATCCCTGTCTCTCGCTCTTCCTCTCTGTCTTTCTCATTTAATTTAATTATTTAATTATTTTATTTTATTTTATTTAATAATGTAATTTTATTTTATTTTATGGCCACCCATCTGACCACAGGGCGACTCTGGGCATTTTGTTATTACTATTTTCATCTTATTTCTTTATTTAAAGCAGAATTCAGATGCTTGGCAAGAAATATTTATGACAGTTGCAGTGTCCCAGGATCCTGTGATCACCTTCTGAGACCTTCTGACAAACAAAATTAATGAGGAATCCAGATTCAGTTAACAACCGTGTCATAATGCAATGATTCACGTAACAACTCTGCCCATGAAAGTCGTAAAATGGGGCAAACTCACTTAACGAATGTTTCCATAGCAACATAAATTTTGGGCTCAATTGTGGTCGTAACTCGAGGACTACTTACGGTATATTTGGATCTTTGTAAAAGACTCACTCTGAGTGCAACTGGATGAGTAAATATATAATATCACAAGTGGAAGAATCTTCTAAAACCTAGAGATCGCTTTTCAAAAGATCCTGAGTCCCTTGGAGAAAGGTAAAGAAAGGTCATTTTCTTTGAAAAGCAAAGTTCTAAAACACCCATTCACTATGGAGCCTGGAAATCACATTCTATCAAAAATAATAATCATGCCTTTATGTTTTTTGTCCAAATAAAACCCAGACTTCCCTCTTCTGTCAATTTGTAAGGTTTTTTTCAACCTACAGAGGAAGCTCATCATCTCTCTCAAATTCTTGTTTTTTTAAAATAAACTGTACAGGCCTTTTCTTAACGACGTGTCATTTTCTGTGCATGCATTTGTTGCCAAGAGTACTTCTGGCAGAGGGAGGAAAGATTTTTAAAAATAAGAATACACTGAATTGCAGGTTACACTTGAGTTCCATTTGGATCAGTAAATGAAATGGAAGTGTCACAGATGCAGGGGTTGGTTTGGTTGAGCCAACATAAGATCAGAGAGAAATGATACACTGAATAATAAATGACATGAATTTACATCTCAAATTAGACTGCCTGCATAAAAATGTCCAAGATGACTTGATATAATTATGGATGGTTGGGCAAGGAGGAGCAACAAAGTGACACATGATATGTTTGAGCTCAGTGGATGATAAATATATCTTGAGAGGATTGCTATCAGCTTGAGTCTTTAGTTTTCCAATCCTGTTGCAAAAATATGAAAGAAAGAGTTAATATTTATGTACCATTGTTTTCTTTACTTTTTCCTTGTATACTAGGTAGCTCTCTGTTTTTCTTCCCATTTTCACAAAACAAGAACAAAAGAAAAGGAGATATTATACAATATTATTTATTTTTACAGTTGAAGAACGAATGCTAAGAAATAGGTTTCAGTGAGAATCTCAATTTTAAAATATTTAAACTGCAGTGTAAAATGCCAGTAGTTTTATCTCTCTTTCAAAATAAATTAAGAAATCAATCTACAATCTACTATTGTTTTACCTTTTTAATAATATTTAGCACTTTCTTTTTAACTTCAGGAAGTTATTCAATAATCACTCTGAATGTCTCATAGATGTGCTTACCATATGAACTTGAAATTGCTCACTTCAAGTTGTTCTAGCAATTAAAATACTCTGAGGGCCTCAACTAGAATTGTCAATGCCTTTACAAAATGACAATTCCCAGGGCTCCTTGGGGAAACCATGACAATGATAGGAAGATAAACCAACTGAAGCATGCAGTGATACACCTCTTATCATCTTGTTGCTTCCTGCTCTGCACTCTGCACTTCTTCTAAGGTTTCAGCATCTTTTTTGTATCCAGGTGAACAGAATTGGGGGCAATATTCCAAGCGTGGCCTTACTAGTGCAATATAGAGTGGTACTATTACTTGTCGTGTTCTTGATGCTATCTCTCT
The DNA here is from genome assembly GCA_032467955.1 of Pseudoxenodon macrops. NCBI lineage: Eukaryota > Metazoa > Chordata > Lepidosauria > Squamata > Pseudoxenodontidae > Pseudoxenodon > Pseudoxenodon macrops. Next base: position 124,303 of record JANHFT010002776.1, on the reverse strand, counting down.
GCTGATGCAACCCAGAGGTGGGTTCCTACTGGTTCTAACTGGTTCTTTAGAACCGTTAGTAACTCGCCGATGATGTCACGGAGCCGGTTCTGTCGGTGTCTCCGTGGGTGCCGCCATCTTGGATTTTGCTTATTTTTGCTTCTGCGCATGAGCAGAAGCTATTTTTTTATTGCTGTGCGCGAGGCACGACCCTGAGCGAACTGGCAGCAAATGATCCACAACCCACCCCTGATGCAACCTAAGACTGCAGTGGCTTTTGTGGTAGCTGCAGCACACTGCTAGCTCATACTTAAGTGGTGGTCCACCAGGACACCTAAATCCCTCTCACAGGTATTACTGTTGACCCAAGCACTGCCTATTCTGTAATCGTGCAATCCTTTTAATCCTTTAATCTTCCAGTGGTCCCTACTTTATGTTTTCATTTTCTGGAAGTGATTCTTGCTTCATCAACCATCCCTCGTGTGGCACCAAATGTGCTAGTATAATTGTCATTATTTCCCCAAATCACTTGGTAATTGGCAACAAGGTGTGAAAATCTCTGACACACTGTTTCTATATGAATATAATTCTGAAGAGGCTTTTCAAAATTCAGCCATTTTTAATCACATCTTTGTGAGAAGAATTTTAGTTAAACCCTTATGGGCTGAGTTCTGTTATCATCTTTTAGTACTAACAGTAAAAAGAACTCCCCACAATTCCTCATCTGCTTAACTCCATTATAGATTATATCAATTGGGAGGACTTCATTCCCTTATTCAACAACATTTGCTCAGGTAGAACCTTATCAATACTGTATAAAAACTAAATGATCTTTGTTCACACAATACTTCTAACCAGGTCGGTTGCGAACCTGGCAGCTGCATTTATGCCACATTGGAATCTCAATTAGTTTTAACTTGAATTTGTTTTCTGTGGCAATGCACAAAATAGTTTCATCAGTGCCATTAATTAATTTATACGTCAATATAATGTATAATGATTCATTTAGTAACTTGGTTAAGTTAAGGTGAATGAATGCAGTCACATTCTCTCCATCTCTTAATATTGAGGTGGATTGCCATTCATGTAGAAATATTAGTTTGGCTTTGGTTACCTGGATATAGAAAGTGTGACAATAACCAGAGCCAATTCTCCAGTAGGTCCAGACCCACATTTCTCTATAAATCAGATAATTCAAGCTGTTTGTTACGCTGGTGAGGAAGTTTAGGATTTGTACAGTTCAGTATGATATTCAGAAGCCTATATCAAATTTCTGTTTAATAATATGATAAAAATGCCTGCCTAGAATAGATTTCCATTTATGAAATGTTTGAATTTCTGCTGCTTTCTTTGACTACAGAATAAAAAAGTCTAATATATTATTCTCCTAATTTGTCTTTCACAAAGAAGCAATGCTTGGTGACATTGCTGAAAATGTCTTCTATTATACAAAATCTATTTTGCAGTGTTGTAATTATGAACTCTTCACAGGTTGATCTCAAATAGGAACACATGAGAATTCCATCCAATTTCTGCACTTGGTACAACATAAACAGTATTTTAAATAAGAAATGTGGGGCATCCTGATAATAGGCACTTACACTGGAAGAACAATCTTATGAATAAGAGCAGAAAAAATGGCAATTATTACTATTAAGTACCTCATGCCATCCATAGACCTAGTCCTAAACACCTCACTTTCTCCTTCATTACATAGAAACACCAGTAGCTTAGATAGGCAACCAAATAGCTTTATGTATATACAAGGTAAGATGATGTCTTACCTTTAAGGCCAATGTAAGACATTAAAAGAAGAGAAAATGTACACTGACAGCAAGTCAGAGAAAATCCAGCCAGAAATTATGACAAAGGAGACTGAGGACAAAGATGCATGAAGGCTACAGTTTTGCATGAAGATATGTTTGGCAGCTGCTTCACATAAGATATTTCCTCAGCCATGTAGACCTGGATGTACATAAACATGGTACTGAGGACAAAACCTACATGTGTGTATTTTCTCAAGTGTGCAGGTAACAAGAGACCTCAGGACAAAACTGAAGCACGATCCCTATTATTATCTCAGTACATCATTCTAAAAAGTGTCATTTTTTTCCAATCCTATTTATTTCATTTTCAACATAAATATTGTAGATTCACAATTAATAAAGATTGTAGATTCAGAGTTTTATTTAATCCACCCTAATATTTGAAGAAAAAGTCCCCGAAAGACACCAAATAAATAAATAAATATTTAAATTTACATGCTGCTCTATCCTGTGATATTCAAATCACCAGTTTGTTGTCTGTTTCTTTTGTCAGTCACTGCCTATACCCCCAAATTTTATTTAAACTTTTCCATCCAAAACAACCTAAAGTCAAATGGTTCTTTAAGATGATGAAACCATGCTAGTAATGATAGTAAGAAAGGTAAAATAACTTCGAGGAACTACCAGCTACCTTATTCCAGAACTGCCCCATCTTCTAGCTTATACAATTACCTAAAAGACAAAAAGGCAAACTCAAACGTTTTATGAAAATGTACTTTAGCCATTTTAACCCTGTGTTTTTAAAGATATCCTTGTTGTTTTTGTTTACTTTTTTTGTTTACTTTTTGATGAGCTACCCTGGGAAAATGTTGAAATACGTATCAAGAAAAGCAATGAATTTTAAATAATAGAAATGCATGGAAAATCTGAAAGGCTTCCATACTTTTCAAGGCAGCGGGCTTTAATCAAATCCTATACTAGTATGCATCTCCCAGAGAGAACAAGGGGTTGAATGATAACAATAGCAGTAACACTTAGCCTTATATACTGTTTCATAGTGTTTTACAGCCCTCTTTTAAGTGGTTTACAGAGTCAGCATATTGCCCTCCACATAATCTGGGTCCTCATTTTACAGACCTTGGAAGAATGGAAGGCTGAGTCAACCTTTAACCTGTCAGGATCAAACTCCTGGCAGTGAGCAGAGTTAGCCAGAAATATTGCATTCTAACCATTGCACTTCCATGCAATTCTTCCATACTTCTTATGTGTGTAGAAACACAAAGCATGCAACTCATATACTTATGTCAAGCATTGGGATGAATGTTAGGGATTCAGTTGTGGTGCCTCAACACATGTTTTGTCATTTTCACATCCTTACGGTTTATACTGAATGCCTTTTTCTAATAACCAATAGGATCTTGAGAAGGCTGGATAAAGAAGCACTGCCTTAAAGGAAAAGAGGATGATAAAATATTAAGAATTGAATCTAGATGCAACAGACACTCCTGTCCTTTTTTTTAAAACATTCTGTATACTAATACTGTAGAACAATATTCACGTGCCTAATCCGTTCATGCACTAAAGCAGAACAAATCGAGATTAACCCAGCTTGGAAAAAATAACAAAAGAGAACAGGTGGAAATGACAGGCAGGCAGGCAGAGTAAGAGACAATGCCAGTCAGATTGATCTCAGGCAATGATCTCAGCATTGCAGCTGCCTGGCTGCTGTCAAGAACAGATCCTCTGCAGGGGATCTTTTAAGCAAAGATGGATGAGAAATTCTTCAATTAAAACCCAACTCCTGCAATTTGATTTGCCCAGTCTGACCATTTTCACCTTTAAGAAAAAGCTGGCATGCTATAATGGCAACACCAGGTATTCCGCATAAAGGGAGGATTTCTAGTCATCAGAATCACAGAACAGTATTTCCAGTGCTAAATAACTAATTATATTTTAATTCTAAAACCAACACATTAAAATATAATTAGTTATAGCAGTGGTTTTTTGAAATATCTCATTAGAAACACTGTTCTAAAAGGACAGGGTTCAAAAATTTATTAGAGTAGATTCAAGCTTTGATAAACAGAAAAGAAGATCAAGATCATCAGCAAAGAGTATTTTCATGGATCAGAAAAATGTAACTGTTTGGCACAGACACAGAAGAAGAGATCCAGCTTGTGATCCAGCAACATAGTCAGGCATATGCAGACAAATGCTGCCACTGTTTTAACAAATAATAAAAGTATTGTTTTTATTAAAATATTAATAAAACTGTTTTAAAAGTAATCAAAGCCAACAGATGATGTTGGCTTGAAATTTTTCTTGGCTATTCCACAAAGGAAAATGTTTTTTTTTTTAGTTTACAAAACAAGAGACAAAATCTATAAATCCCATAAAAATCATTTACCCTCTCTATATGGGCTGTTAATGTCCAAGTACCTCTCCATATTAGATATCATTTTGCCTGCCAGACCTCCTACTGTAAAGTTTTCTGGACATTGAAATGAAGTCATGGAGGGCAAATTCTCCCACTTAATGCTAAGTACAGTACAAATATTTCTTCTCTCCCAAATTTCTTTCATATAATGTGCTCTAAACCATGTTTGGTGTCTGGATAAGGTATCAGGCGTTATTGGGACATTGTGATTTCCAGTCCTCCTTGGGCACAAAGCCAGTTGGGTGACCTTGGGCCAGTCACTTGCTCTCAGCCCTAGGAAGGAGGCAATGGCAAACTACTTCCGAAAAAACTTTGCTAAGAAAATTGCAGGGACTTGTCTAGATAGTCACTGAGAATCAGACATGATTGAATGAAACTTTTAAAAAAAACAGGAAGGGAAGGAGTTTTTTTAAAAATCTTGCACGAAACTTTATAGATAGAAGCAGGTTTTGCCATTTCCAATTTATCATCCATCCAGGCATAAAGTGAATTATTAACCACATTTCCCTGCATTCCCTTCCTGGAAGTGGCTTCAGGAAATGCTGGAGGAGCTAACCCAATTGTCAGAATTCTTGTGTCTGTGTCTTTGGCCTCTTTTCATGAGTTCCAGACTGTCTTGGTATCATTCAGAGATGGGCAGCCTTTGGTATGTTATGTTGCTGTAGGTGTTATTGTTAATTCTTCTAGTGGAGGACTGTAGGGGGCAGTACACTGGCATTAGGACATAGTACCTAGGCAAGAGAAGTGACAACTTCAACTCTCTCCCCTCCTTTCTATGTTTTGTTTATATTTCTGGATTCATTAAGCCTATTAGAAACTTAGCACAACAATTTAATTACATTTTCTGTATGAAATAATGCCACAATTTAGTGCTGTGTGTCTGGATTTCTGCAGTGAAGTTGCTCTGAGGCCACATTAAGCAAATTACATGCAGTTCGCAAAGTGTCTATATTTATGATTATATTAAATTAAAGCTAGGAAAAAAGTTAAGGCTATTTAAGAAGCTTAGAAAAAAAATCACATGCATGTCCATCTTTATGATTATGTTAAATTAAAGCTTTAAAAAAGTTAAGGTTATTTAAGAAGCTAACAAGATTTCAGTCAGAAATCTTTCCCATAAGCTGCTACAAAATACTATTTAACAGGCGATGCTAATCAGAACTTTTGTATGTACAAAACATGTATCCCATTGAGTTACCCTTCAACCGTGATGACGAACCTATGGCACGCGTACCAGAGGTGGCATGCAGAGTCCTCTCTGTGGGCACACACGCTTTCATCAGCTGCTCTTCCTGGTTCCATTGCGCGCATGTGCACATCGGAACCCGAAAGAAAGCAGCTGGTCGGTGCGCATGCGTGCCGGACCAGCTGCTCTCTTCCGGGTTCTGGCACTCTGGCATGTGCATGCACACGCACTCCAGTTTCTGCACCCTACAAGATTCAAGGAAATACTCAGAAAAAGTTTTGTTACAAAATTAAAATGCTAGTTTAATGTTTAGAAATGCTAAACAGAGTATTAAAGATGCACAAGGTGTCACAAACAATTTAGGTATACAACATCAGGAATAGTACAAGAAAACACTTATGAAAATGCATTGCATGTTTCCCTAAAGTCATCATCTATATTAGTACTTCTAAGAAGGTGAATGTCTATTTAAGCAAATGTTCCAGTTCTTCAAGTCTTGCAGATCAAAAGAAGAAAAGAAGTTACCCTGTATTGTGTTATAATGGAGCACTACGCATTGCAATTACTTTACTTAATATAGGACAAAGGAATCCCATTTTTTCTAACAAAAAAAGAGCCTTAAGATAAATAAAAGGGGATCTTTTGCTTCATATCGTATCAGGACAATCTTACTTGTTATTATTAGTACTGCTTTACCCTTACAAAGACACCAAATAAACAAATCAGCTATCTTCAATTCTGACATAGATTCTCAGCATTTACTGTTAGATATCTAAGACTAGTCTCTCGCCCTGCCCTGTGACCTCCAGATCTTTCAGGATACAACTTTTGGTGAATACCAGTTTGAAGAAGATCCATATAGTCTGGTTCTTGTTTTGTGTGTAACACTGCTATTTCATGTTCTCAACAACAACAACAAAATACATGTCCACAAAGTGCTAAGTATATGACTATACATCACAGATTAAATTAAGTTTCCAACCCTAAACATCATGCTAAACAAGTATTGAAGGAATCACTTACTGGTTTATTTAAAATATTTTGAGCCTGCCCATTATTCAGATGAACACAGGCAGGTTACAGTCCCTAAAAAGGAAGACAAAACAATCATGCCAAGTAAAATAAATAATACTTTAAAAACATAATGTAACAACAACTGAAGCATTTCTAGGCCAAAGGGTAGATGATAAATCCTAGATACAAGAGAAAGAAGCCATGTTTTATTTAATGCCAAAAGATAAATATTGTACGTGCAAGTTCGGCCTCCTCAAAATCAGATGCAGCAATGGAGAAGGCCTTCTCATGTGTCCTCATATAAAATGAGTCTCCCAGCTATGGGACATTGGTTAGATTTCCTGTTAATTATAATAGGATAATTTTTTGGGAGGGGGGCTCTCTTAAATATCGGGATCCTAACCACTAAGGGCTGTAAAGAGCCAGTTTGATATAGTGTAAGGCATCTGGCTAGAAACCGGGAGACCATGAATTCTAGTCCCATTTTAGGCACAAAGCCAGCTGGGTAATCTTGAGCCAGTCACTTACTTCTCAGCCCTAGGAAGACAAAACTATTTTGAAAAATTTTGCTAAGAAAATTGAGGACTTGTCCAAGCAGTTGCTATAGGGATGAAGCTTTAGACACAATTACTAAAACATGGAGATGTGATTAGCAACATGTAGACATCCAGTTTAGGACTGAAAGAACATTTTAGGACAGATATCATAAAGCATATGTATCATATAGATATATATAAAGTAACTAATATTTTTGAATTTTCATCAAAGGTACTTATAAACTATATTAACATTCTGTGCCTACAAATACACATTGTCCTGTAGTAACTGCTTTGCAAAATATTTGGAAGTCATTTGTCTTCTTACTAGGGCTGAGAAAGAGTGACTGGCTTGAGATTACCCATCTGGTTTTGTGCCTAAATCAGGATTAGAATTCAGTCTCCTGGTTTCTAGTTTCATGTTTTAACCACCAAACTAGCTTTCCATAGAGTATACTGTAGTAATCTAAAAGGGAGATTATCACAGGATGGATCACTCACTGTGGCCAGGAGGTCTTATGACTCCATAAAAAGTCATAGTGTCTGAACCAAGCAGAGATTATTAAGTGTGCCATGGGCCCCATATGACAGAGATAAATCTCAAAGCACACAAAGGCTGCATACCTGCTCATTCAAGGGGACTGAAACTACATCCAGATTTACCCAGTTTCCAGATTATGAGACCCTAATTCCCAGTGTTTAGGATTTACTGGGAATCATTATCTCTTGCAATCAGTTAATCTCTCTAATAAATACATAGTAATTAATTAAATCACCAGTTTTTCCAATCAAGATTTCTAAATCTATTTTTTCTCTAGTTATGTGCCCAATTGTCCTAGGAAATTACTACCCCCTCCCCAAATGTTGAAGACAATATCATAAAAAGTATTTGCCCCTATTTTAATAGAAAATAACAGATAGAATAGAATAGAATTTTTTATTGGCCAAGTGTGATTGGACATACAAGGAATTTGTCTTTGGTGCATGTGCTCTCAGTGTACATAAAAAGACAAGATGTAGCTCAGATCTGAACCATGGAGCCCTTGGTTCTTTTGGATGGAAGAACTCTCTGAGTTTGGCTATTTGTTTGCAGAAGTTCCATTACCCAAATAGGTGACATCATCCTTGGGAATGAGAATGGGGTTTGCTCCATGTTTTTTCCTGTTTCAATGTATGCTACAGTCTTATCATGAGGTAGGGAGATGAGGGAGAGAAATAAGATCTATTAAAACTACACAGAAGAAATAATATCATCTTACTAAGCACAACGTTAGCCCTGCACACCATTCATTCAGTGTTAGCTTTGTCTTCAAAATATTTTTTCAATATCAATTAAAGAGGCCCTGTTACATTAATATAAGCATTCTAAGGTCCAACAGCAAGAAGTTGGAGACCTTTAATTAGTCAGCAAATAACTATAAAACAAGAGGTTTAAATTTGAGCTGGAAAAATAAACTGCTGCATCTTTTGATGGTGTCTTAGTATCAGGCAATTCTGGGAACTAGTTTCATGTCACTAATATTGGCTATGAGCATGTACAAGTATGCAAATGTACTTCTGATGCACATCGTAAATATAACTGCGTTTGCACTGTTAAATCTCTGTAAGAAAACTAAGGACAATTCTAAGATGCTGTTGATTCTCCTCTTTCCTACCTCCATTTCCATATTAATAGTTCTGCCCTAAGGTCTATGAAGATGCCGAGGTAATATTAGGGCCTGCATTTGTGAATATCAGTATTGACACATATGTGTGCCTTCTTGTACCCATCTTGTGATTAAGGCTGGCCAAAAGGTTAATTAAGTATAAATACATAATTTCCAAAATACCAAAGCACTAAGAGATGTAATTTTTCATTTTTTACAGTAAATATTTTATCTAACTCTTCTAGTTACAGCGGTATCTAAAGGTTGAATTAAATTGGCTTTTTTCTAAGAGGTAAGTATGTATTTTACTATCTCTCATCAAAATGTTAAAATCCCCACATTAAATTTGCCACACATTTTTCATAAATAGTATCACTAATTGGTCATTAATTGCTGGATACAGTGAGAGCTAGTTCAGGAATGTCATGATGGGTATGGATCAGATAGGTACATAGACACTTTTCATTTTCCAGAGTTAAAACACCAAAATTATTTTTATTGCTGTTAAGTTCCCAACCACATTTCAGTTAACAATAATAGGCCCATTTCCTGTGCTCTACTGACATATTTTGAGAAGGTTGTCCCCCTATGTCACAGTGTTTCTCAACTTGGGCCACTTTAAGATGAGTGGACTTCAACTCCAGAATTCCACAGCCCATTGAAGTCCATTAAAGTGGCTGAGGTTGAAAAAACACTAGTCTATGTTATGATAGTAGCCTTTTTACATCCAAACGAAACCCACACTACATCCTCAGCTAGGCAACATTGCTGGACATAAGGAAAGATGCTGAAGGCTGACCATGCCGCAATTAGATCTTTCACTTCCTGATGACTCTAATGGAACTGAAGAACAGGACATGCTGGGAACAGAAAAGTACAAATGATTCAGCACTTTCACCCCCTTAATCAATACCACCTAAACTAACTTAGCATATGCAAAGATCATATATATATATATATATATTATATATATATAATCTCACATAGCTTTGATTTTACCTAATCATAATTAACATAGTCACATGCATTCTTCCTCTCACTACTAACTTGAAAAAAAAATTCAACAGCCTCTTGCTTAGACTGAGGTTAGTGCTAAATGGCTCAGAAATATGTCCTGGGCTCTTATTCCATAACAATTTTTCATAACTCCCCTGAGATCCTTTATGGGTAGAATTTTAGAAGTGGAGGCCTTTGATCATTCAGGGTTGCTCAGCCAGAAAAATGGAGATACTCATTTTTACCACACCAGATCCAGTGGCTACAAAGGCAAAATATATATAAAAAGAAAGAGGTTGCTTTCGGATACCGTCCTTGCTACTTCCTTTTCTGTATTTTGAGTCAGGGCCAAGTTTCATATTCAAGATCTGTCAATTTACTGTAATCCTGCAAATCTCAGCCCCTTCTCACATCTGCTTTGAAAACACACATATACACGTAAAAGAGAATTAAAAGATAAAACATGCCCATCCACAGCAGCTGAATCTTTATCCTGGGTGGATGACTATCTACTCCTGTACCCAAAAGGAGAGAAGAAAAGAAAGAAAAAAGGGGGGGAGGAAAAAAATTAAAAAAAGAAAAAGAGAAAGAGAGAGGAGGGAAAACTATGGCCTCCAGGCCTTCCAAATATCAGCCACCACTAATTTTTCAAATATGTTGGGAAACTGAACCACACAGAGAGAACTTTCCCAAGGTCTGGAGACAAGCTTCCTTCCCAAAAGCAATTCAGTGGCTCCCATCAATTCCCTTCAAACCAAGGATGAAAAGCAGGCCAGATTGTAAGAGGACAGCGCAAGGCTCCCTAATCCCCAGTATACGGAGGCTGAATCCAGTCACCATCCTAAAACTGCAACTCCGATTCAACCTCTCCCCCCCCCCATCCCAACCTCCCATCCCCACCAAAAGCAAACTCTTCATGTCTTGCTTGGCAGGCAAAGGAGATTCATCCTCTCAGGGGAGCAGCCGCTTGGTTAAGTGCGGAGCTCATTCATGACAGGAGAGACCAGGCTGCAGCGGAGGCCAAGGGGATGGCGGTGGGGGGGGGGGACGGTCAGGGCAAGGAAAAAGAGCGAGCGGACTCGGGTCCGAAGAGTGGGACGTTGGTGGTGGGACGGGAAATTGCCTGGCATCGATGCGAGCTCACCAACAGCCGCTCTTTTCTCTTGCTCCCCCGATTGGGCCACAGCCAGATGACCGAAAAGTGCTTTCTTCTGTATGCCTGTCTTGAGGCTGCCCCTCCGTTCAGCCGCGGCAGCATCCTTCCCTTACCTGGCCGGCAACCGCTGCCTCCGTTCCCGCTGAGCCTTCCCGCTGTCCTGCTCTTTCCTCGTCTGGAAGGCTGGTTCGAGGTTGCCCCAAATACCTTATTCCCGACCCGAACCAGCCGCCGAGCTACGGGACTTCGCTGCCCCCGCCGCCTCCGCCGCCTCACCGAACAGCTCCCATCCTTCTGCAGCGCCTTCCTTCCCAGACTCCCGCATTAGGGCAGAGACGACCGAGCGCGCGGCCAAGTGACCGCGTGCGCGGCCCCGAAGAGCCAATTCTGGGGGGCGCGCGGCCGAGTGGCTCAGAGTGCGCCAGCGCCGCTTTTCCCATTCAACTCGGCGCCACGTGAGGGTCCCTCTTGCTCACTTTTCCTCCTCTTCCTCCCATCTGGAGGAATTAAAAGAGTGGCCTGGCGATCGATAATGGACCTCGCAGAAAGGGAGGCTGGAGAGTGCTTATTTTAAAAAAAAAGAAAAAGGGAAAGAAAGGGTCGAGGCAGTGCATCACCCGAGAGACAGGCAAGATTAATTGGGGAAAGTCATTAATGCGGCTGGTGTAGTAAAGAGGGGCAGGAACGGGCCGGAATGACCTCTCTTTCGATATCAGGGGAATAAAGCAGCCGGTGTATTTATGAGCCAGCAGAAAGGGGTGGGGGTTGTTTTTACTCCACACTTAACCAAGATAGTAAAAAAAATAAATAAGCAGATGCGTTTTGCACAAGATGCAGAACTTGGACGGTGTTCACCCTGACTAATCTCAAGGTTCCTATCACCTATCTCCTCCCACTTATGACTGAATGACTGTAACTTTGTTGCTTGTATTCTTACGATTTATATTGCCTGTTTCCTAATATGATTTGATTGCTTATTTGTACCCTGACTATCATTAAGTGTTGTACCTTGTGATTCTTGACGAATGTATCTTTTCTTTTATGTACATGCACATGCACCAAAGACAAATTCCTTGTGTGTTCAATCACACCTGGCCAATAAAGAATTCTATCTATCTTGGGCTTAGAATGTTGTGTGTTGGTTGTTTTACTGCATCTATTCGGTGAACCCTGAAAACAGGTTAATTTGATAACTAGGTAAGTGATGAATTGAATAGATGGAGCCATGAATAAGTTCACTCACTCTCCTTATCATCTAAAGATGATTATTTTTTTTTGCCACACTTAGGACACTACAAAACTTACTTTTGTTATAGTGATTATTCAGAGTGACTTGGGCAGATATATATACCATTATTAAATAATTTTCCCACTCTAATGTTGCCCTAAGGATGGGATGGATAAGCTCTGACCAGCACAGCCAAAGTGGTTAAGGAATATGGAAACTGAATTCCTTCACATTTGAAAGACATCATCAAAAGCTTGTTTTTAAAGAAAAAATCAACTTGGTACCCATATAAGCTGCTTGTTTGTTTGTTTTATTTATCTGCTGACCATCTTGCTATCAAGCAATTCTGGGAGACTTACAACATGATAAAAACAACAATATAAAACATTAAAACAATAAATATCAACATTAAAATTAACAGAAATTAGCTAAGGAAGCATCTATATACGGGGGGGTGCAGGCAGAGTCTTCTTTTAATCCACTAAGCACCTCCAGTATGAGACACCATACTGGAGCCCCAGGCCAGTTGGCAGAGCCAGATTTTAAGACTTTCAGAAGACCAAGGGAAGAGGGGAAGGATATCACCTGGAGGAGCATCATTTTCCAGAGTGGGAGCAGAAAAGGCTCTTCTGGATCCCACCAGCCAAAATCCTTTGGTCAAAGGGGTCAACAGCATTATGGGAATAAGAGAACTGAAAATTATGGAGATGGTATAAGCAACATTGGGATTGCTTCAGAGAAGGAGCTGGAATTGCTTTCTGCTGCTTATTTTGAGCTATTCCTTTACTCAGAATCAAAGTATCGTATGTACAATGTAGGCACACAATTAGCTTATCAGTCTCAACTGCTTGTAGATAGTTAGTGTCTCACTGATTTCACTCTTTTTCCTTAATACCAATATCAACAAGAGTAACCTTAATTGTTTCTCTGCTTGGGGATGTTTGGGTTTGAATTCAACAACATCGTAGGCACATTCAGGCAAATACATAATGCAGGATTTGTCTCATGACATCATCACAACATTTTAACCATATCTTTTAAGTTTGCTATGCCCAGGTATGGTCCTTATTTCATGATGTGTGTATTGTCTTGTTACGTTAGAAAGATCAGAATGATTTCTACAAGGGAAGGATGAAAAACCTTTAAGATAATTTATCCTTGAAAGTCCTGCTACGGTTAAGAACTGGGAGGTGAAGTGAAAGAACTAATGTCAGGAGGATTCACAGCTACAGCATTTCAAAGAAAAGAGTAATTTTATTACTGTTTCAAATACATTACAGCTGTATAAAGAAATACCTGTTTTCTTTCTATGTCTCAGACTGGGAGTTAAAAAAAAAGTGTCTATCAACCTGCACTGGACCAGTCCGGTAGATCAGATCTGGGGACTGGCACTGATCCGCAGCATGCCAGAAACTGGTTTGCACAAATAAGTGAAGCCCTATCTGCAGGATGTAGGCAGCACATGAAACCACCCCCTCGCTGGTCCGTGGAAAAACTTCTCTCCATGGTACCGGTCCCTTGTGCCGAAAAGGTTGCGGGATCCCTGCAGTAGATTACAATGTACAAGGAAAGTAGATTTCAATGAAGAGATCTGTATCCAAATAATAGGCTGATGATGCATAGATATAATATGCACAACTCATAAAATGAATTTTTTAGCATTTCAGAAGTTTCTCTGAAGATCCTGAAATCCAAGATTATAGTTCAAAACTCCTGATTAGGTTCAAATCTAGATAAAACCAGAACACCTTGGTGTTCTTTCAAATGTATTCGTATTTGTTGCAAGAACTTAACATGAAGCTGACAAAAACATATCAAACACTGGAAAGAACACAGTGCCAACATCTTCAAATAATAATTTTAAGTTATGTTTGTTAACATTATTTTTAAAGGAAAAGCAATAAATAAATAATGTAATACAAAGCTATCGGTATGGATAACTAAGTTGCAAAAGCTGCGCAGCTGGTGCTCAGTATATCACTAATTTTAAAAAATCAACCATAAAAATTGCATTAAATTATTGTTAATAAGAGGAAAAAGATTGTAAAGATCTTTTTGAATATGAATTGAATACCAGTATTTTTATTATTTCAGTATATATCACTATACCCCTAAAAGAGAAAAAAATACCAAAAATGTTATGATAATTTTTTAATTTCTAACTTCCCTTTGCTGTACTCCAATTCAAATATTCAATGTAGTTCTGATTTCAGTATCTTTGGTTAATTCTTTTCCCCCTTAAAGCTATAATCTTAACACTTAAATTCATCTTGCTGCATAATATATAAAATATACAGTTTATACATAACATAAACAATATACAGTTGTTTAAACTACTTAGGTCACACTTCTTTCGTGAATATATTCCATTAGTTTTGCCATTGCTGTATATTCTGCAAGTTTTAAGTTCACAATCTGATATAATCAATAGTATATCTCTTTTTCAATGTTATATAAGGTTTATCCTTATGGCTGTGAATATGTATTTTATTAAATTGTGATCATTTTGTTGATTTATCTTGGAATTATGTTACTAAATTGTGATTTTAATTGAAACTTGGTTTCTAAAATTCTCTGAATAGTACTGTATATTTTTTTCTAATACTTTAGAGGGTCTTTTTAAAATGTCCATTACATATGGTAAAATGTTATTTTTGTATGATGACATTTTCAGCAGTTACTATATGATCTATCAGTATTCGCGATTATTGACAATTGTATACCATTTATGAAATATTTTGTACCAATGTTCTCTTACGTTGTAACTGAGGTGAATTTTATAGATATGTTCCATAGTCCTTCCAATTGTTGTATAGTTGTTATTTCTTTATAGTTTTACATCCATTTTATCATTCATTTTTTATTTGTTCTGTCTCTGGATAATATTTATAATATAATAATAATCTGGATAATAAAAAAGGAGAAATTTCCTGACAGAACAATTAATCAGTGGTACAACTTGCCTCCAGAAGTTGTGAATGTTCCAACACTGGAAGTTTTTAAGGAGATGTTAGATAACCATTTATCTGAAGTGGTGTAGGGTTTCCTGCCTAAGCAGGGAATTGGACTAGAAGACCTCCAAGGTCCCTTCCAACTCTGTTATTCTATTCTAATCTAATTTCTCTCCCCCCCCCAATAATTTGTAACTATATTAATCATTGTATATTCTGCCTGCATCAAGTAATTCTTACTATGTTTGCAGTCTGTTCGTGGAATCAGAATGGATTATACTTGCATAGGTTTTCATCACATGATAAGCTGGTGACATTTTACATATTCAAATTTATTTGTAGTCCAAACACAGGACTTCAAAAAAGTCAAAATGATAGCTACAGCCACACTATCAAGCCAGTCCTGCTTTTATTTGTGCTATGGGGTAGTGGTGCATATTAAAAAGTGTTGTGGCTTTATATGGACACTACCTTGACTTGTTTATCCCTTCCCCATAGATGTCGCTGAGTCCAAATCCATGTATTTTTGTCTTCCATATAGATTCTTTTGGACAAGATTGGGAAAGGCTTTTAGTCCAGACTAAAATGTGTATGTATTAAATTGCTCAGGCTTCAGTTTGCTGAACAAAATGTATACCAATATAACAACACTTCTGATACCATCTTTTAGCTTAGTGAGGCAGAATAATTAGTTTTTTGCACTGCTTGTGTGTGACATATTTGTGAAAAATGTGACCTCAAATGGTGATATCTAAGATAGGTCAGTCCTAAATTATTTCCACCCTGTATTTACTATGTAGAAGTTTTAAGAAAATCTTAGTATTTACTCTATTACTTCAAACTCAAAAACAAGCTCAAATTAAGAAATTGAGAAAATTGGTGTGGTAATGAAAGAAAACATTAATTTAAATAACACTTTTTAAGAAGAATTAAAGTGGGAAAGGTTTATAATCCAATTTTATTATAATAGCTCCTACATTTCACAAGGATGCATGCATTCTAATCACAATCAGTCTATAATCCAATTGTCAAAAGATTTCTGTCATTTAGTTCTACTGATCTCTGTGGAACTAAATCAGCTTAGTTAGATGAAGTTTACATTGGCTGTTCAGATGCCTGGAAATGTTTTAATAATTATGTAGAAACCTCTAGCTTCCTAAAAACCTTTACTCAGAAGCAAATTCCACTGAGTTCAAGGATATTAAGATACTACTAAAATATAAAACTGGGTCTTAGTAGTATTGTGTTTCTATTTGTTTCATCTAGGGATGAATTTAATCTAATTCTAACTAATTACAGTTAAGATACATCCATGTACAATATAAAGCAGGTTGTTTGATTTTATTTCAGTAATATAAATCTTTTCCACACATTAACATGTCTGGAAAACATTTTTGAATTCACTATCATATAAACTTATTTTATAATGCATTTATCCCTGTAATTTCAGCTTTATAGATCTGAAAATTTGCCCCTAGCTTAGATCTTTTGGATTAATTCTGGGAGAAATAGAAGTCACTGAATTATGAATCCTAAAATTCTTTATTATCTTCAAGTGCTCCATGGAGTTATAGTTCAGTCACCACTTGGATTCTGTTAATAGTTAAATATAAAGTAAGCAGATGTTAGATTTAGCAAACATATATTTATTTTTAAATTAAATTAATAAAGCACATAACTTTCAGAACATTTAGCCAGCAGGCCTGCTAATGGGATTGAGATCAGTCACTGTATTGCATCAATTTTCCCCTTAACTTCAGTGGAGGAGGAGAGATAAGGAAGATTTTGCTCATTTTAAATTCACTGGATGGAGAAAGGACAGCTCCACTTTCCCTCTGTTTCATTCCTCCCTCTCCCCCATTTAGGATGACTGTCTCAAAGCTAAATTAATATGTTTACAGTACTGCGGTTTTTTGGCACTTCAGAAGACAAAGTGGTCTATGTTTTATTGCAATGTTAGCTCTTTTATCAGACCACTGAGAAAGAAGACAAGATTTTAAAATTCATCTTAGCTGTCATAAATCAAAGTAGGAGTGAGTCAAATGATGGAAACATGGGTAAGCCAATATTTGACATGGGAAAGAAAATTATCAATTGTACCTGTGCACAGTACATTTGTTAATGAAAATCCAAAGATATCACGAACATTTTAAACTTGCAGCTTTCTGGTTCTTTTTTGTTGCCTCACGCAGCTTATTTTGCAGTCTTAGCAGAGGCAGCTGTTTCAAGCATCACAAAATCAGCCCAACCATATGACAAAGAAATCAGAAATTGCTGCCATACAGATAGGAAGAAGCTGAGCCCTTACTCAGCAACATTTATTACATCTATTTTTATAAGAAAGATTAAGGGTGTTGGGCAGGATACATGATAGCGATAGCTAGATAGGCAGACAGACAGACAGACACAGGACAAGCATGAAAGGCAAAGCCTAAGCAATGGAAAGAGATGTATTGAACAATGTCAATACAATGTAAGAAGTTTTATATTCAAATATATTTTATTCTTTATACTGTTTCCAAAGACAGAGTTAATTAAATTAGGTTTCCCAGAGAAACTGCATGTTCACAAGAATAAACATACTGTACCTACACACACACACACACACACACACAGACAGACACACACACACACACACCTCAAGTGCCACCCTAGACACTTCCACACCCTGGACAAGATCCCTCTAAAAAAGTTTGCCACTGTACCCCATTTCTCTGGCCGCTGACCCTACAGGCAAACTCTTTGTATTTAGGAATAAATATTTCTTCTTCCCTCACAGCTCTCGATATCATTTTTGTTTATTCTTGTGCAGCCCCAGCTTGAGTTGGAACCCCAAATTATTCTTCTGACAAGCTAGAAAAGATGCAGCACAAATGAATATAAAAGATTTATAATGAATCTGAATGTGGGATTTCCACTGATGATCCTTCCAAGCTATGAAGACGAGGAAAGGAGAAGCGGGATTAAATACAGCTTGTTTCTTAGCATGGCCTTGCAAAGTAAATCAGAATTAGATATTGAGAACTGGATAAACTATTTTTTAATACTTAAAATAGAATTAATGTGAAGGAAGAAGGTAAGATTAGTTTTGGGAAATTCTGACAGAAACAAGCAATTCATTGCTTAGCCACTGAAAACAGTTCCATGTTTCCTTTTGAAATCTGTACTTCAGTTCTGAGATTTGATGGACATGAAATTTAACATAACTGCATGATAACCATCATGTATTATTTGAGCATTTTGGCAGGTTTTTAATAGATGGGATAAGAAAAAAAATGTGGGAAATAAATTCTAATGTGGGAACTAGGTTTTTAGTTAGGAATTAACTTTCAAAGAGCCAGTAGTTTAGCCTAAGGGAAGAAATCTTTGAATGCCATTTATAATAATGAGAATATAGAAATACACATCCAAGTGGATTGCCTTACATCCTGGGGGAATATTTGAATAAGAACACCTCCAAATAAAATAATATGTAAATGTTTAGGGAATTAAATCATTTAACGCTCACAATTTCAGATATCAGCAATGCACATGGGGAGATTCTGTTCTTGTATTCATAATCTCAAAGCAAAAGATTGGAGTATATCACAGGTGGGTTTTTAATGGTTCAGTCCGGTTGTACCGAACCTTTAGTAGCTTACTGGAAGGGTTCAGTAGAACCGTTAGCAACCCGGGGCTGCCACGCCCCCTGATCCGGTTCTTTTGCACACACGCAGCTGTAGCACACCCCTCAGCAAACCGGCAGTAAGAAGATTTAGAACCCACCTCTGGAGTATATGTCTAAAGTAAAGGAAGAGTGAACTTGAGTCAGTATGTTAGACCTTTCCATTTTTACTAGAACTCTTAAGTACTATCCATTGGTGGAGCCTGGGGCAAAATATTCTACTTTTGGCATCTGGGAATGTTAGGATTAGACTGGATTGGAGAACTACCAATTATTTCAAATCTAGTTTTTGTCCTTCTTTTACAACAGTTGTTAATGAGATGACTGTATCAACTGGTTAACCCTGTAGTCCATAGATAGTCCTAAGAGACCATTTAAAGTTACGTTGGACTCCTTACAACCTGGTTCTGAAGTTCTGATGGCTGCCCCTCCATCATCTTGTGACCACATTTTTGGTAAATAGCAAACCAACCCACATTCACAGCTATTTGCGATGTCCTTCAGCCACATATCCACAATTTATGATGTTTTTGCAGGAAGTTGGGTTTACTTTAGTGGTGGGTTGCTGTCGGTTGGGACCGGTTCGCCTGAACTGGTGGTGGGAGTTTGCCCCCGCTCGTTGAACCATCAGCGATGGGCAGCTGGCCACGCCCTCAAACTGGTCCTCTGGCTTGAAATTGGCTGAAAAAGAACCCTCTGCTCATGTGCAAATCCTTTTTACCCAGAAGTGACGTGGCTTGCGAGTATAATGAGTGTGCGCAAAACGTGCACTTCCGATGCGACCTGAACCAGTAGGGAAGGTAAGAGGAACCCACTCCTGGTTTACTTCCAGTTTCTGTCAAAAACTGACCCATAGCAAACAATAGGTTAACTTAATAACCATGGGATTCACTTAATGACCATAGTGTTTGCTTATTTACTAACAAAATAAGGTGGTAAAATTGGTGAGCCACACGGTGACCCACTTTACAATTGTTATGATTTATGACTGTAATCGCCAGACTCAGTTATAATTATAAATTGAGGACTACCTGTAATGGTGTTCAAGAAGCTAAGGGTATAAAAAAATATATTAGTCATAGCTATCTCTATATCTGCCAGTCCATCAGTCAGCCAATCAAATTTATAAGGCCTATATTCTGTGAAGCCTTGACAGAGACAGCTGAGATCAGATTCCAAACTATCTATGCAAACTTGGCAAAAACAGGACCATTTAATTATTCAAAAGGAGATGCTTTGTTTGTACCCCCATATGCACCTTTTAAAAATGCTTTTAAGTTATATGTGGAATTGTTCAGGATTAAAGCCTATAATCATGTTTTTAATATATACATATACATATACCGCTACACATATATATACACAAACACACACACACACACACACACACACACACACACACGTGTGTGTGTATGTGTGTTTGTGTATATATACCCGTGTTTCCCTGAAAATAAGACAGGGTCATATTTTCTTTTGGCTCCCAAAATAAGTGCTTGACCTTATTTTCGGGGAGGTCTTATTATTTTTGAGGTGCAGGAAGCAGCAAGCATGGTCACCTCATGGCTGCCGCTGTGTTTTGGGGAGGGCTTATTTTCGGGAAAACAGGGTATATATATCACACACACACATGGGTGTAAATAGGTCAACACCCGAGATAGCACGCCATTCATAGTTGCCACACACATGCAGGGGGAGGGGTGCACATGCGCGCACACATACATACACATACACACACAGACAAATATATCAATATAAAGGATGCTCAACATCCCAAGTGGAATTTTTGTAAACCTCTATTGAAACATCTACACCTGTGGCAAACATACCCCCAACATTGGTAGCCAATGATGGGATCAGAGTTAAATAGACAATGGAGAAAATATGTACTCAGAACAGAAAAAGAGAATGAGACGCAGGATTTCAGTCTTCCAAAACTGTCCTGAGCATCAGAAATAGCATTATACATACTTTTTCTACCAGGGTTTCCTTCTAAAAATGAATGAGGGCTGTTCATGCATACTTCAGAACACTCTGAAGGGTGTAGCATCTAAATACAGGCAAGGAAGATTTAACATTTAGGGCTAAATGACACAGTGTGTTACGCATTGTGTTGGGACCATTTTCACAATGCTTTTATTTTTATTTTTCCTTTATTCTAGTGCAAAATGTTCTGTGTTTCAACTATTTGGAATCTGAAACTTGGTCTTGATTGTGAAATAGCTCTTTTGAATACAAAAAGAGTTTTTTCAATCATTTTTGGAAATGTTTTAAGCTAGAAAAAAAACGTTTTGCATTTTGAAGGCTTTAAGAATGTTCAAAACATCCTGCTTTACATTCAAGGCTGGGTGTTTCAGATTGTAATAGTTCAGGTTCAATAGGTTTTGCACATACATTAGAAACAAATTGCTCAGATTTGCTTTATCTTTTAAAAAGCCTATTATGTAGTATCTGTCCACAAATTCTAATATCAACCCTGTTTATATATGCAAAGCTACTTGAATTGAAGCCAAACAAGGAGAGAGAAACAGCCAAAGCTGTTACAGTTTAATCAGTGGTTTGTATTATTAGTTGCATTGCTGACATTTGCTTAATTGACTGAGTCAAACCTATGATTTTCAGGATTAATTTTTAAAATAATTTCTTTCAAATATCTTTTTCCTCGTGTGACCTTTTCTTTCATCAGTATTCATATATGCCTTTATATTTCTAGAAGGGAAAATGTCATATTAGAAAATAAAATGCAAGTAGCACACGGTACCAATAGGTCAATAGCATACTTATGGCTAATGAACCGTATGGAGTGCTATAGATATATATATTAATTTGGAATCTCTCACAAATGCTGCCAATTTCAAGATACTGAAACTTTGTATCTTGGAATGAAATTCTGGCAGACTTAATCTATTTTTTTTTTGTCAAGCACGTATTAGATAACAGATATAGATATAAACATGGTTATTAATATATGAAATGGATATTAATAAAAAGGGACATTAGGACAGGGATGGTAGGCACATTGGTGCGCTTATGCATGCCCCTTATCGACCTCTTAGGAATGGGGTGAGGTCAACAGTAGACAGTCTTAAGGTTAAAGTTATGTGGGTTTAGGGATGAAACCCCAGAGTCAGGTAGGGTATTCCAGGCATTGATCACTCTGTTGCTGAAGTTGTATTTCCTGCAATCAAGTTTAGTGCGCTTTACCTTAAGTTTGTATTTATTGTGTGCTTGTGTATTATTGTGGTTGAAGCTGAAGTAGTCATTGACAGGTAGGACATTGTAGCACATAATTTTGTGAATTGTGTACATCTAAAATGTGTGTCTCATTTGGATTTAGTTCAAATAAAATATAATACTTAGTCTTCCATGTAAAACTGGTAAACCAAAAGCTCAAAGCATGCAACACTTATCTACAAGGCTGAATCTAAACTCTTGAAACCTCAGTAATAATATTAAAAAAATTAGAGCACATGAGCACTGGGCCATTTTAAATTCCACTTCTGAAATATGTTTGCAGACAATCTTTTCTTACCCTAAGCATGTACAAAGCTATCTGCTTCAATTAAAGAAAAAAAATAGAGGTCTTGTATTCAAAATTATAAAGATACCTGAAATATCTCCACTCTGCACTATTTTTGGCAGTAACTTGACCTAGTATTATTAAAAACTTCCTTAATCATTCGACTTTCGGTGCTCTTTCATGCAAATCAGACAATTATGAAGAAATAGTAATTCACGATAGCATATGTAGTCGATTTTAATGCCATATGTGTACTTGCCTATGTGTTAATTTGCAAAGTGTGAGTGTGCATGTGTTAACAGATTTAGATTTCCTGACCATAATCTAATAATAATAGTCATCATCTCCTTTTTGGGTACAGAATAATAATGATATAATTATATAAATGTATAATAATGAGGTATTCTTTTAGAATTAATTGTTGCAGGACAATGAAATACAGACTCCTGCATACAGCTTATAATACTGCAGCTGCAGTATTGTTATCTTGATGTTCTCTCAAATGAATTGCTGAAAGGGGTGAATAGTGAAAAGAATTCACTGTAAAGGAGAACATTGGACAAGATCTAAGCAGATATCAAAATTGACTGCCGCTCCTTCAAAACCAAAGATTATGGAGTAAAGATCAAGGAATTTTACTTCTGAAATAAAGGGAAAAAGGTGATTCGCTTTTAGGACTAATTAAAAATCAAATTGACAATTTTAAAAAGCAACCATTTAAGGAGAAGGAAAATGAAAATGGTGAAGAATAGAAGTCATTTTTAACATGGAGAAATTTTAGAATTTATCAGATTTTAAAATAAAATCATAAGTAAAGAACTGTTATAAGGATGTATTCATTTATGATTAATATAGAGAAAATGAATAAAAGAAATATGAAATAGGTTACGTGGAATTGTTTTGTTTTCCTTTATAATGGCAGCATTCTTCATTTTTGTTTGTTGTACTTTGTTGCCATCTGCTGTTGCATGCTGGAAACAGTATGTCTATGTCTCTTCTCTATTAAATTGTTTTTTTCATAGTATGGATGCAATAATCACTCAAGATCCTATTTAAATTGATAGTTTTCTGAAGGGTCGTCTTTCCCCTGTTATTTCTGTCTACCTTGTAAGATTCAACAGGGTGGGCCTGTTTTGTGCATTAACCAATGTCATATTTTTTTTTAGATCTTTAAAAATGTGGCTTTTCTCTCAAACTCTGGAATAGGTTGGTGGTGTTTCCATTTGATGTATATTGTTTGTTTTGGCTTTTTAGTATATCGATAGAAGAGAATGTATTTTGGAATGTGAGGTCCTTGGTGCTTTCTGAGCTTGGTTGCTGCAGATGCTTCATTACCAAACTAGGTAATATCATCAGTACTACCGTGTTTCCCCGAAAATAAGACAGGGTCTTATTTTCTTTTGAACCCCGAAATATGGCCTTGGCCTTATT